>JAPYZJ010002176.1:0-28071 GCA_030522765.1 Ophioninae sp. B BG-2022a
TTATTAAAAAAGCATTTTGAAGAGAAAATCATAACGAAGAGATTGAGCACAGAGTGGAGTGCCAAATCCTAAAGGAAAAAAAGTTATCGATGATTTAGTAAAAAAACTTATTTTCCCCAAAAATCCAAAAAAGTTTTGGATTTTTAATATTTTTTTAATTGGTCGATTTCGATGTGATTTGATCTCCTGAGCACAAATCTACCATTAGTTTCCCCCAAAACCCCAAATCTTCATGAAAAAATCGTAAAAAACTTCTAAAAACACGATTTTCACGATTCTTTCATGAAAATTTTGGGTTTTGGGGGAAACTAATGGTACATTCGTGCTCAGGCGATCAAACTACATCGAAATGGACCAATTAAAACAATATTAAAAATCCAAAAAATGTTTGGATTTTTGAGGAAAATATGTTTTTTCACTAAATCACCGATAACTTTTTTTCCTTGAGGATTTGGCACTCCACTCTGTGCTTAATCTCTTCGTTATGATTTTCTCTTCAAAGTGCTTTTAAAAAAATTCAAATCCGATGATTTTTCGATTTTTGGCAGAATTTCAAAGTTGGACCATCGATTTTTCCCAATTTTTCGATACATACCCCGAACGAGCCTGTATAAATCGAGATTTGTACACACAGGAGTATCCGAACCCGAAAATACGACCCTGACAAATGAGTAAATTTAAACCGAGAGCTGGACCTTCGCGACATCCGTTTGGACCCTAGGCCAACCCTCTAATGGACATAAATCTCGAGGGGACCCAGACGAGTAGAAGAGGGTGAAAGTGCGACGCCCGATCGTCTCGAATCATCCTCTTTATCGCCCCGCGAATTTTAGTGTCGTTGGGATAAGGGATAGCCTTTTTATTGGGAGCCTGACTCGCAAGAAATTTCCAAGAGCCGAATCTTCGAATCTTCTCACATTTATAGACCCGTTATCCTTTCGAAACGAAACGAGGACTCGTAACGCCCAGACCTTTCGTCATCGTTTCAATGTACGCACATTTTTCCTGGCCATCTGTCGAAACGAACGTGGGTTTCATTTTCACGTCGACTTTTTTCCTTTTCTATTTGCTGAAGTGTGAAATCTATGAAAAAAAAAACACCTTGGTGACGTCGAGTGAGTTAAAAAAATAGTGAAAGATTAATTTTTATTTTTATTTGTTTTAACCATCAGCGATCATCGGAAAATCAATATATATATATATATTGAGCTTTTGGCTAATTACTGGTAATGATAAAACTATCTGAACGTAATTATTTCATTGCAAAATTGGATTTTTTTCCATAAAAAAATGTCTTGTCTTTAAAAAATACAAATATAGTTTAAGCAAATTACATAAAATACAATTAAATAAATTAAAATTCAATTAAATTTAATTAATTTGATGGAATTAAAAAAAATACGTAAAATTAGAAGGATAAAAATGATTAAATAAAAATAATAAATATAAAATTCAAATCAATTATTTAATTTCCATTACTTCGAGTCGATTTTTTTCCAGCTGGAGGTTTACCCCCACCTCTTTCTTTTTTCGTCCTTTCCTGGAAAAAAACCTCGACAAAGCAATTTGCGAATGATTTTTTTCTGACTATCGTTTGATCTTCGATCATGAAGGAAAAAAAAAATAGAAAAAGGGGTGAGAAGGAACAAGGCTGTATTGCATCACCCACGTCTCGGGATCTTCTCCCAACGAGCTGGAACGTAATTTCCGGTTTCGCGTAACACCCTCCCAGGCCGGATAATTTTGCTTCTGCAAGAGTCATTTGGAGCCTGCGGGGATTGCGCTAATAAGTGGTTAGCCTTGGGGGTGGATTTTCTCACTCGTGTATTAACAAGACTGGGAGAGACAAAGGCGCGAGACTCCGTTTTATCTCGTTGCGAATCCCTTCGCGCTCGTTTAACCCTCTCACAAACAAAAGTTGCATCTGCAACGCGAAATTATGCAAATCCTCCTGGTGGCTTTTTCCTCCTCCCCTAATCAACACTATTCTACCTGGGGATATTTCCGAAATGGCACTTGCCTATCCTATCAAGGACGCGATCATTCGAAATCATCTTTGGTACACACTCAGATGTTTCAAAACGTTTCATGGGGTTTTATGGGTTTCTATGGATTTAAAGCTCACATCGTTCAATTTGTTGATCTTTTTAAATTGTTTTTCACGTCTAAAACAAGTGGGAAATTTTATTGTGTTAAAAGCAATTTGGAAATTATTTTTCAATTGAACATAAATTGGAAATTGTTTTTTTAGTCGAAAACAAATGGTATTTTTTAAAAACACATTATTTTCGTAAAGAATATTTCAAAGGTTTTCGCAAAAAATCGTATTTTTCGTAAAATTGAAAAACCCTAAAATGTATTAACGAAAAATTACGTATTCTCGAAGATGTTGAACACATTTCACCATCTACATCTCACTATTCATCTTTTTCAAAACGAAACGTAAAAAGTACGTTCCTGAATTTCCAAAAAGTTTCCAAAATATTTCCAAAAAATGTCCAAATGGATAAAAAAAATTCGATTTTGTAAGTAATGCAACGTTTTCGTTGGCGTTTCCGTTTCGGGTTGGTCGGATCGGTTGATCCGAGGTACGGATCGAGAGAAAAAAAAAAGGGGGTTTATCGTTGACAGAGAGAAATCCGTTTTGGTCGGTGATGTTCCGGCTTCGTCCGATTTCAGCTGTCCAGGCTTTCCTCCGTTTCCTCCCACGTGGAAAATTCGCTTCCCGTCGGGACGTCGGTCGTACAAAGTTTGCACGAAATACGAGTCTTTGGATTTGTCGGATTACCTTTTTTCTAGTTTTTTTTATTATTTCGGTCGTTTTGGTCGTTCTCGCGGTGGCAGTGTCTCTCGCGATACCGGGAGAGCACTCGAGTCCCGGGTGCGGATATACGACATCAGCCCCGAGCCGGACGTGGCTCGAGTTTTGCTAATGAGCACGCAGGACCGGATCGCCTTGGGGTGTACGTTTTGCCACCGCCTTTCTCGCCGTTTCTCTCTTTTCCTATTTTTCGCCTTCGTTATTCCCCCCCCCCCCCCCTTTCCGCATAGGCCGGCTTTCCCGCTATTTATAACTATTTATAACTCGACCGATTCGATCGTTGATCGTCCGACCAAATTTACCACCGTCGCGACGCCAATGCGCTCTTCTCGTTTCAACTTTTCTTTTTTCATTGTTTATTGATTAGCTGTTCATTTTTTAAAGCACATTTTAGCTGAATTTTAGTTGGATTTTACGTGGATTTTAGTTCCATTTTAATTGCATTTTATTTGCATTTCAGCTGCATTTTATTTTATGCCGCAATTTTCTAATCAATTTAAAAATAATTTTTTTTATTTTTCAAACGAATAATTCGATTAATTATTTTATAGATAATAAATGAATGGTTTAATAAATATTAATAAAGATTGTTATTATATACTTCATTAATAATCAAATAATTTCGTTCAAGTATCTTGTTTTATTATTTTCATAAATGATCATTGAAAAAAAAGAAACCCTTTCCCGTGATTACAAAAATCATTTCGCATTTTCGAAATCTTTCGTAAATGACGGTTAATTAAATTCGCTTTTGAGAGAAACCGGAAGTAATATATCGATAAAAAAAAAAGAATGTAACAATGAGTGACACTTGGAATGAAATCAGGACATTTCATGTTGCACGAAAGCCCACGTCGACTGTGGAGTTCGCACAAAGGCCTGAATAGAGAAAATAAAGAAAAGAGAGAAAAGAGAAAAAAATCGGTGACCCGCTGCACGAGTGGCTCAGAAACACTGTTGAAATCCACTTAGGTTGATACGCGTGTACGCCCATAGACCGTCTACGCGATTGTGCATATGAATATACGCGAGCCTCGAGCCACTAGAGTTCACCATACCTGGTCGATTGTTCAGACTTATTTTAGCGGTACGGAAAAACGCTTCGATTACCATCCACCCCAGTGCCAACATTGTTATTCGATCCTCTGGCATACGCGAAGAGATCTCTTGTAAATTCTTGTTTTTTTCATCCTCGATTCGATCAGTCTCAGTGCGTACACACTGATTTTTTTTTCTCACTTTTTTATTCTCGATTTCCTCATTCTCTTTCAGATAAAGAGGACACATCGAATCTCGTCATTGTGGAGGGGGAAGATCGTCATAAAAGACATCGTCATGTCACTATTATACCGATCCAACGACAGGTGACTGGCAGAGATGGTGAGTTGACAAATTTGCCGAATTTCACGTTTTCAGATAATTTTTAAGTAATTTTTAGATCATTTTTATGTTATTTTAAAATCATTTTTCGGTAATTTTTAGATCATTTTTAAGTTATTTTTAGATCATTTTTAGGTAATTTTTAGATCATTTTTAAGTTATTTTTAGATCATTTTTAGGTAATTTTTAGATCATTTTAAAGTTATTTTTAGATCATTTTTAGGTTATTTTTAGATCATTTTTAGATACTATAGATAATATCCGGATAATCCAGACAAAGATGATATTTTATTCCGTGTTATGGACATCTGCGATCCGTTTGCTTGTCTTTTAATCGCAAAAGGATATCGAGGTTGTATCGTCGAAAAGGCGAGATCCTTAATCCTTACGGAGTTTGTCGATTTTTGTGTCGGCAGGAGTCGAACTGACGGAGATTGAACTGGAGCTGAAAGAAGCTCCAGACGAGGAGCAGCAGCAGCAGCAGGACAGCCGACTGCCTCCAATTCTCGTTGGCCCGATGCCGACGACGGAATTGGATTCCTCGCTCGACGTAAATTCCACTTATCCACACGGTGAGTGTGTGAAACTTTCCTCTTAACTCTCCGTACTCTTCCTTCCGTCTACAAGATTTCTCCTTGCCCGGATATCCTTCCTTATCATTCGTACAAACAATCAAAATTCAGTTTCATTCATCTATTTTCGAATTAACAGGGATTATTAATTGTTGTAAATAAGTTTACAACAATTACATTGTCGGATCAACAGGAAATATCTATTTTCGAAAATTCATAAAAAGTAATTGTTTCTTTACATTTGCTAAATTAAAAAAAAACATTACATTTTTGCAATTAATTTGAAACAAAAAAAGCAAAGTATTTTTCAGAATTGCTGGAAGTTATTAGTTTTTTCAGTTGAAGAGAAAGAATTTTTTTTAGTTAATTAAAAAGATCAATTTATTAAAATTCATCGGTAATTTCAGGTTTTTTCGGAATTCAGTTTGAAACATTAATTCCTCGAAATTGATTTTTCCAAACGTATTTTTACGATAAAAAATTGTTATCCAAAATTATAAAGCGCTCAAAAAAATTAATCGATTTTCGAAAAGTCGTTAAAAAATCAATCGACATTCAAAAAACCGATAAAAAAGTTGACCAATTTCAAAAAATTGCTAGAAAATGCAGTTTTTCTCGTTAACAAAAAAAAGAGAAAAAAAACATTGATTCCCCAGAGCAAATGCGTTTTCGTGGGCGTCAGAATGGCTCGTTAATTACTTTCGGAGTAATAATGAATCGGGAATAGCGATATTTCGATATAATTAATAACGAGGCATACGGAAGTGAACAAAGCCGAGTTGGATATTGGCAAAAGTGTTTCCGGGTGGAAACTCGGGATATTATTTAACCGGAGAGATTGGACATCCAATTGGGTCTTCCGGTTTCCCATCGGGAAATTTTTTAACCAATAATTTTTGTCCAATATCGAACCGTTGCTGCGTTGAAAATTGAAACTGATATTAAATGCGTGGTTGAGCGTTGGTGTAACTGCCCACTTTTGCCATGACCTCGCGAATTGCTTCCCTATTTTACGATATCAGAGATTACGCGGGTTTAATTAGCCGCGAAGCCCATCCGTGATCCTAGCGTTACGAGACGTTTCCCGGATTAAATCGTCGATACTGAAAACCACGAGGAAAAAAAAGTTCGCTCTTTCAAGAATCCGTTTACGAGGATCCGACCCAACTCTTATTATTTTATGGTGTTGCAACTTCTATATTGCAACCCCCACCCCCCCCCCCCCCCTCCCCCCCCACCCCCCCCCGTAACGACGATATACAGGCCCATTCAAAAAAAATGTCTCCCGTTTTATCGGAAAAAACCTCCTGATTGTTTAAACAAAAGAAAGACGAAGTTGTTAAATCGATTTAGTCGTTAGTCGATTTATCAATTGAAATAAATAATTAATTAATTTGTTTGGGTATATAAGACGTAAATTATAAGAAATTATTGATTAATACATTTATTTGAGTTGGTGAATTTTTTTGAAATTTTGATTTATCGACTATTTGAATTTAATTGTTTCGTTATCTTTTTTTCCTGGAGCTTGGATTTGAAAAAAACTTTTTTGCCCATCATTTGTGAATGAGCCTGTACATTCGTACGTCGTGTAGAAAATGGCTATTGATGGCGATCATTTGATTGGCTTTCAGGGCAGAAAAATATCTCAGCGTTGATTGTATCAGGGGTGATTGGAAATTGCTGGAAAAACACCTTCCCCTCCCCCCCCAACCCGATAAAATAATTATCAAAGCCAATCAAACGTTCTCAGTGGAGAAGGATCGTTTAAACTTCTCTTTGATGTCCACAAAACGAAATGCAGGCTTTCCAGGCTCCCCTGGAGCTGTCGTCGTCAGAGCCGAGGAGGCTCTGATCGTGGTCTTCGTTTTGGTACTCTGGGTCGCCGCGATCGCCCTCTTCTTCAACCGATGGGGAAAAATTCGTATGCTCGAGCCCTATCAGCCCAAGTTTCAACAGCAACACAGAGCCAGCTGCGCAGTCGCGGAAACCACTTCGTTGCCCGTGAGTCCAATTTTCGATCGAAATTTATTATTTTCAATTTTTTCATTTATTTCTTTTTTCAAAAATAATTAATCTCTCAAAATGTACACGTGAAACAATCAATTTTTCGAAATTCATTTCGAACCCTCCTTTTCTTCGAATCGATCAAACTTTTTGTTTCCTAAACAAGACAAAAGTATTTTCAGAAAATAAAAAATTAATCTATTTCTGAAATTTTTTAATTGTGGGGAAATACAAAAAAAAAAATTTTTTTTTAAACAACAAATCACTTCGTTCCAACACCGTCTAAACCCAAACGGACCCAAACAATATGTTTCTTGACTGAAACTGGAAAATTCGTTGATTATCGTTGTCTTTTTACTGCGAAAAAGTACACTTGATTTTTTGTTGTTTTTTTTTCGTGCTCAAACGTCGATTCGACGAAGCCACCTTGAAGCATACCCTAACCTTAATAAAATACAAGTTTGCCCGGAGGAAGTATGGAAGATAGAGGACCGTCAAAAAAGAACAAAAAAATGAAAGAGAGAAAAAAAAGTAAAAAAATAAGAAAAACCCTCAGGTAGGAAAAGAAAAGGGTTGGGGGGTGGGGGGTTTTTCCGCTCTTGAAGCTCGAACGGTTCGCGAATGTATCCTTGAAAATACAATTCTCCGGTGAGAATTTATCGTTTACCATTCTCGAGAGATATTTTCACCTCGATCCTTTTTGCCCTTTTTTTGGTTTTTTTTTGGTTTTTTCCACTGTCACAGTTTCAGTGGAAAAAGCTTCGAAGTGGATAGTGGAGAAAAGGTATTGCTTCGCACCCTCGAAGGGGTACGTAACCCTTCATAGGCATCCTCGTGATATACTCGGCCCTCTTGAGATCCCATCGGCGATTACTGAAACACGGCGCCACTTTGAATTTCAATGAATAACGTTTTGGGTTATGTTAGATCGAAATTGGAGAAAACCAATTCGAGGGAGGCTCAGGGTTGACCTTTGGTTCAAGAGGGTCGTTGGAAAACATTTTGCCCAGGGAAATCGGAAAATTCGTCGAAGTTGAATTTAATTAATAATTTTTAAATTGAATTTTGAATGAATGAATTTTTTAAATTTAATTTTCATTTTAATGACTTATTCATTTAATGTCCATTTCGATTGATTATTGATTCAATTTACATTTCAATTAATTACTCATTTCCTTTCCATTTTAATTAATAAATTAAAATAGATATAAATATAATTAATAGATTCAAAATTAAATAATTTATTTTCATTTTTTTTCGTCAATAGACATCGTAATCGATTTTCGATCATTCGACGTTACAATAATTTAATTTTTTTTCCAAGGGGTGGTTTCATCCCTTATTCATCCTGGGGGGTGATTTCATCCCTCGAATCGATTTTGCCACGAATAAGAAACGTAAGAGTAAAAACGTCGATCGCGGAATGATTTTATTACGAGTGATAAAACATTGAGATAGTTCGGGAGAGAAACGGAATAAATAAAGGGTTGGTTCATCCCCCGAATCCGTTTTTTTTTCTCGAACTTCCGATAATCGTTATCCGATCGTTTTCCTTCGGGGCAATTCGTGTCTGGTCTTGCGAGGAATATTTCCATCCCTTAACACTCCGAGGGGTAGTTTCACCCCTATAAACCCTGAAGGGTAGTTTCATCCCTAAAAATGGTTATTTTTTGACCTTTTTTACCAAAAAAAGTAAATTTGTATGGAATAATTTTTGATAAACTCGCATATAAGCGAAGTTAAAAAAAAAAAAGCAAAAATGTCGAAGAAGGACGTAAAAGCCCCTTGTTAGTCGACAAACGTGCACCGACGAACTGAGAGCTTTCCTGACTCGCAAGATCTCTCAGAGAAGCACACAAAGACCGAGGGACTCGCGACAACTCAGAAATATTGCACTCGGACGTGCGGAGCCCGGACTTCCGCTTTCGTAAATTTCATCCCCCCCGACACGTCTCCCACCCCCCCAATGTGTGCACTCGTACTATTGCACATTCAAAATTCGTTTCGCCCATTAGACACGAATAACGTCCTCGAGTAGTCGGTACCTCTTGCCAGAGACCAATTACTTCTACAAAAGTATTCAATGTTTTTTGTTATTCTTTTTATTTATTTTTTAATATTTTTTTCTCGAAGACGAAATTGTCTCATTTTTATAATTGTTTATATGTAATTTTATACAACTGTTTAATTAATGTATTAATAATAAATAAAGATTGATAAAATATGAAAATAATAATTATTATAATAATTCTATTTATAAGGAAAACTTATTAAATTATTTGAGAAAAATAAATTATATTGATAATCGATTGAAAATTCATTATTTCTATAATTTTAATAATCAGTAATTAACTAATAAAAAAATAACGGATAATGCAATATAAAAAATATAACGATAATAAAAATTCAATTCATAACGAAACCTTTCATGGAATTTTAATGATCGAATATTATTAAAGGAAAAATGAATAATACTGTAAATTATAACGTACATCAGCCAAATTGTTCGAAATAATTTGATTAATGGAAAATTTAATTCGGTTTCATTGGACATACCCATTTAATGTCCTTTTTATCGAGGATCGATGGTTTCTCCCTTGTCAGTTCGTCCTTGGCAAACGAGTCATGAAGGAAAAATGTTCAATGGAGCATCACCACCACCACCACCACCCACTCTGCAAAACTCTTTCTTTCTTCGAACAAAGGTGAACATATACCTCCTACCCCTTAATCCCTGTGGCCTCGAGCTGCACCGCGATAATTTATCAAGCTTGTCTCGATACCACGTCCCTCAACCTAGACGAGCAAAAAACCTCGGATTTTCCTATATATCTATATATACACATGTAAAAAGAAGATCAGCAAAAGTAGTCATGTTTTAGGCTAGTCAACGTCTCGATGTCAGATTTTTTTCTTCAGTCTCTCAGATGAAGAGAAAGAAAAATTAGAAAAGGAAAATAAGAAAAAATATATAAATGGAAATTAGAAAAATATAAAAATAAAAATGAAAAAATATATAAAAACGAAAATGGGGAAAAAGGCATCGAAAAAAAAATAAAAAAACAAAAATGGAAAAACAGAAAAATATAAATAAAAGAAACTGGGTAAAAAATAAATAAAAAATCGACAAATAGAAATTGAAAAATAAAGAATAGAAAAATTTGCGTTTAAGGTTGAACGGGAGTTTGCATCGAAATGGGTTAAACGGAGTAAACGGAGTTATGGAGGATATAAAAGATAAGGCAAATATCCGTGACCTAGCCTTTTTTTTTCTTCTTTAGCACCGTATTTCGATTACGTGTACGAAATGTAAGTAGTAACGGTCCGGTATCTTCATTCATAAGACGTATCTTCGTTCGATGGCCATTCTCGGATGGCTGTTGGAATCGTTCGCGTGTTGAATCTGTATCACGTACACCCGGAAACGGAGCCATGCTCGTTCGCTCACGCGGATGGGATGGAGATACGAAAGCCCGGGCATAACAGTTGAAACAAGTTTGGATACGTTAGTTCCTCGATTCATGAATCCCAAACGATCTTTGCACACGCGATATTTAAATCGAGTGACGCGTTAAGTATGGAGAACGAAATGTTGTCTCAGGAACGATTGTCATTCCTATGAATATTCCATTCGCGAAATGGAAATCCTCCGGCTTGCGAATATGTTTTTCATTTCAATCACAGGAATTCATTGTCATTCGTTTATCGATTATTGTTTGGGTTTGTGTAACCATGTGAAAACTGCTTATTTGATTTTATTATCGAGAGAAATTTATCGTATTTTATTTATTGAGTGAATGAATTACTTAATTATGGTTTAGGGCAATGGTTTAATTCACTTAGTTAGGTGGGTCATTTGTGATTCATGGACTACGATACGATTTTTTTAAAGTATACTATCTTTTTTCTGAAATGTATTTTTTTATAAAATATTATACATTTTCTTATAAATTTTCGATTTTTTCCAAAATATCCTATATTTCTTAAAAATATCTTATTTTTTCAGAATATCCTATCTTTTTTCAAAATATCCTATCTGTTTTAAAAAATTCTATATTTTCCAAAATATCCAATTTTTTGTTTCAAAATTTTCCATTTATCACAAAATATTCAATATATCTTCTAATCACTAACCAAAAACAATCCGCTAAAAACTCTTCCATTTCCCAATCCTAAACAACATATATTCCAAATCCAAACAATATGTATAATCCGTCGTTAAATAAAAAAAAAAACACGTCGTTAAACGGATCGCACGAGATCGGTTGCACGAATATGCGGTCCATAAATCATAATTCGTACGTAAATCTCGTCTCGATTCTCGTCACGTTTTTGCACCGGGAAAGAAGCCTCTTCGAACTCCCCCATCGTAGACGCTATTTTTCACGGGTAATTCGATGTATCACCCGACGAGCGAGAATCAACGGAATATTTATTGGGGTGAAATACGATAGGCCGTCGTTATATCCAGTTGGGAAAATTGTCGGGTATATCGAGGCGATACCGTGGCCCCGATGCGTCTTATGGGAGAGTCCTCGCCGCAGCGATAAATACAGGCTTGATACAGGGCGAACGGTTACGGTAGGATGTACACCCACAACTGCAAATTTCACTTCAAGGTGTCAAGATCAATCACTGATAACGAATGATAACAAGTCAAATTTTCGTTTCACGTTAAACCTTTATTAACTAAAAACACACTAGTTTTGTTTAAATCACCAAACTACTGTCTTTTTATTTTCAGTAAAAAAACATTTATTTATTTACTGAAATATTTATTTTTTATTACTAAATTTGTTCACTCAATAATTCATTTATTTTCATGATTTATCTCATTTGGACTAATTTTAGAAATACAGTTGCCAAAAAAAGTGCAGATTTTTTAATAAGTCGAAAACGCATACATTTTTCGTTATTTTTTTACATAATTTGCGAGATAAAAAATATTAAAGTTTCTCATCGCCGATTTTTTTATTTAAATATAGATTTTCTTTCGACCTATTGATTTGTCGCTACGGAAATTTTTTCCCGAAAATGAATAAAATATTTATCAAATAAATAAAAACAAATAAAATAATTATTAAATTCTCTCGATTAATAAATCCGACTAAAATTAAATCAAATTGAATAATCAAATGAATAAACAAATAACGTACCACTGAAATGAAATAAAATAAATAACGTTACAACGAAAACGTTTTCCGGTCGAGTTCCTCCATTGTTTTTCAATTTCAGTCCGAGTGAAAAGCTCATGGGAAATTCATAGTGAATATTTACAGAGTTGTGAATATTCGATCGTCGCTTTCGGCGATTCAGTTTGATGAAATTCATTCGTGGATAAATCGAACGGACGAAGCATTAAACCCTCGTGGTAATTCAGGTTGCAGGATGGGCTTTCGAGGTTCGATACAGGTATACTCGTATGTTTTAATCGCACAGGCAAATTGAGCTGGAAAATGGAGAATATACTGGTCTGCTGGATGGGAAAACCTCGAGGGCTTGAGGGACCACCTATCTCGTTTCATAACGAATGAACCACTATTACGTGACCCTAACCCTCATTATCCCAGCTAGTACGCGTATGTGCTATTCTCTTCCTCCAAATCGTCCAGAAAATACATCCAAACTGGACCATTTTATTATCAATAATCACCGAATTTTTAAATTTTATTTTGTTAAATTTTTTTTCTTAAAAATTTTAATTTTTTTAAATTTTATTTTAAAAAATTTTAATTTTTTTTTATTTTATTTTTTTAATTAAGTTAATTTTCCACCCTGTGGAAAAAGGCCTTGACACTTTGAAAAAAAAGTGGCTATTTCTTAACCGCAATAAATGCATTCTGACAAGTTACGAATGAAAGGTGTTAATAATAAGCCGGACGTCTCCACCAGCGTTCGTCGAACGGAAGGGTGCACATCTGAAGAGTCTTGACGAGAAGGAGTCCTTTGATCAAACGCGTCAAAGCATTTCCCTCCGTGAGGCGTCACTTTGAATCCTGGTTCATTGAAAAAAGGAAAGCCATGTAAAAAAAGGATAAAAAGACAGGGGAATAGTAGGATTTTCTCGGAGAACCGCTTCGTTCCAATTTCCATCTTTCTTCCGTACTTTTTTGTTCAATCGTAGCTTCGGGCTCGGAGAGCGTTCCGGAAATTCAGTCAATGATGAATGAGCCGGATCGTCCGTTTCCTTCGCGCAAACTCGTGAGGTCAGGAATAACAATCCGCAAGCAAACAAGCCCAAACGACCACCAGCGATTTCAGCATAACCCAAAGAAACCCAAACGACGACCTAAAAATGTCAGCATAACCCAAACAAACCCAAACGACGACCAAAAATTGCAACATGACCAAAGCAAACCCAAACGACGACCAAAAAATGTCAGCATAACCCAAACAAAGCCAAACGAGGAGCATCGAGTTCCGAGTTCTTTCTGGATTGATACGAGAACGCGTAGGGTTGGAACATTGAAGAAAACTGGTCGGTGATGCTCTGTTGCAGTTGCGGAGTTGTTCCAAGTTCAACCTGCACTGTTTGGAGCACCCGTTGTATCCGCCTTCGGAGAGCCAGCGTCCTCGTCAGAACAGCGTTTTCGTAGGTTCGAGCGTATCCCTTATGGCGACTTCGCGTCCCAGGCGAGCCAAGAGCGCTTTCGACTTGCAGAGTTTGGTTTTGGCCGAGTGTACGGGTTCTCAGGGTGACCTTGGGGAGGGTGAGGTCAAGAGCAAAGACGAGAAGCTCCGAACGGAGGATCGTTCCGAGCTTGATTTTCCATCGGGACAAACGAATCGTCGTTTGAAACCGTTCAACGAATATCCAAAACCTTCCCGGTCGTTTCAACGGGAAAGAGGCGCCAGCGTTTGTCATTTCGATCGAACGGACGTTCTCGCGAGGCCTCTTCAACGTGAACGAGGAATGAGTATTTGCCATTTCGACAGAATGGACGTTTTGGCCCGACCTCTTCAGCCCCGCGATCGAGGCTCCAGTATCTGCCATTTCGATCGAACCGAAGTTCTGGCTAGGCCAACTTCCGGTTACCGAGGGAGCAGAGCCAGCATCGCCGGTTATTCGGACAAACTCGAAGGAAAGAGTCTTCAACGCGACAGCCGGACGAGCATCATCTTCAACGGGTCTTTCGACAAGTCACAGATCACCGGATTGGACAACTATCAACGTTTCGGACCTGGTACTTCACCCTGTCGACCCAGAGAATCCAGAATCATCAATGGCTTGGAAAGATCCGAAAATGTTACGAGATTCTTGCAACGAGAAAATCGAGCCAGTCTCGAACGTAACGGGCCTCTCGACAATCCTGCCAAACTTCAGAATCAACCTAACCTCAATGATCGACCTTCCTGCAGCAAAACTCCTGATCTCGTTCTTGGATACGAAGCTACTTGCGTTTGATCGGGTTTTCCATTTTTCGCAATCGGTAACCCAAACGAACCCAAAGAAAACCAAAAATTCCCGATCTCGTTGCTGGATCATAAGCAACTTGCGTTTCATCAGGTTTTCCATTTTTCGTGATCGCGAAGTCGTTTTCTTTACCCCTAAAATCGGGAAGCGTCATCCGTCTTGTCAAAGTCACGTCGCGATAACACATGAAAAAAAAAACATCGAGATTTCCGGACCAGAGACACTCTCGTACTCTTTCAGCCCCTGATAACTCTCGGTAGGCCCGAAGGACTTCTCCATTGATTGATGGACGATCGACCGATAAACGACTCGATTAGGATTCCCCCTATGATGAATTTCCCATTTTTTACTAGAATCGAACTTGTTTTTCTCTCCTTTCTAATCCTCGTTGTTGATACTTCATCCTAATACTTTATTGCATCCTGATCCATCAGCAATTTATTAATTACTTTCGTTCGAAAGAAATAGTATTTTTTCCCCTAGGATTTTTTTCCCCTAGGGAACACTGGAAACTAACCGGAAATGTCATCTTGGTCATTTTTCGCAAAGGAATATTGAAATATGACCAAAAATATCCTCTTGCAAAGATTCAACTCAAAATTTGAAAAATTATTTCGAATATGAAGAAAATCGAATTTTTTTAAAAATCTGTAGGAAACATGGTGTCTTCACCAATGTTCGTAACTTTTTGCAAATTGCGAATCGTCGTGGACAGCCAGTTGGGAATGTCGATCGTTTTCCTCAGGAAGGGGGAAGGGGGAGGATGTTACGTCTCTTCGCAGAGAATTGTAACGTATCTCGACATTGACAGATCCTGCGGCACGAGAATCGGAGTTTCCCATCCAGGAATTTCATCGCTGTGACTGTGTGACCGGAATAATTTTCAAAGGCCCGTTATCGACAGTTAGCGATTGCATCGAAACCCACATTTGTACTCGATTTTTCTGCTAACGAAGGGTGAAACTTTTTTTTTCCAAAAAAAAAAAGAAAATCAGTTGAACCCGATTTTGTCCACTTTCCGTACGTGAATTTTCAAATTTGTTTTTAGCGATTTATTTAACGATTGTTTAAGGAAATTTTATTTCGATCGTGACAAAATTACGTTTTTTTTAAATTATTTTTTTTTTTGGGTTTTTTTCAATAACGTTTTTGATATTGCGTTTTTTTTGTATATATTTTTTTAAATTAGGTTTTTTAAAAATATATTTTGGGTTGAAAAAAGCTGGAACGATTTTTCAAAATTTTTATTTCGAGATGTATGGTCTCGATGCAAGGAAAAAAAAATTTTGTATAGTAACAAAATTTTGTATAGTATCTAAAACTTCCCTCTCTCTCTCTCTCTCTCTCTCTTATATAGGGTGTCCCACGACGAACACCCTGCATATAAATTATTACAAATTTGTCGAGGCTCCTAGAGGTTAATATCGTTCGCATTAAATATGGAAATTTGCATATCCTCGTTACTCGAAGATGAAGAAGTAGCAAAAGAAAGTCGAAAGATCAATTGATGGTTCGATATCATAGTTCACAATGTCTGGAATATTCACGAATTAATGCAGATTTTTATCAGCCTTCGTCTTTTCATTATTTATTATTTTATGAGTATAAAAATTTTTTTTTTCATTTTCGTTAAACATTTTTCAAAAAAAAAATCCTCGAATGTCATTCATTCCTCATATCCTTCTTCTCCCTCAAAATATTCCCATTTTTGTTTAAAAAAAATTCGATTATTAATCTTAAGAATTAAAAGACGATAATTTCAATAAAGGAAAATCGATCATTTCGGAAAATGGAAATGGCGACAATGAATTTTCCTCACTACGAGCTGACATTAAGGGTGTTTGAAAAATCGCGTGGCCGAGTTTGCACCTGGTGGTTTATAGCGTGTGCAAATGTTTACGATACGATGTAATTAATAATTTACATTGTAATTAATTGCGTGATCGATTACGTAATTACAGATTTAACGAAAGTAATGTCCGATATTTTCGAAGGGCCTAAGTATTTTTTTACAACTCTGAAAGCATTGAAAAAAAAGCAAGCAAATAAACAAACAAATAAGTAAATAAAAAGGTATAATCAAAAGTGCGAGAAACGAGTCTTTGACAGGAAAAGCCTGCTTTTAAAGTAGATTTTTAAAATAGAAAAAAATTAAGAAAAAAAAACAATAAAAAGATGCTACGTTTAATGAATTAACTAGTAGTCAATATGGCGGTTGAAGACTCGATTCGAACGCAAATTCTGTAAATAACAAAAGAAATAGCCAATTCGAAGATTTGCAGAATGAACGAATTCCCAGTCCTTCCACCTCGTGTAAATAAGCCTACGAGAAATCCCTTTGAAATATCATATGTTACTTTCAGATCGGTAAAGCTAACCTTTTATGCGCACGATATTAGAGAAATATTTATAATCGGACCATTAATCCTTCAGGGGCTTGAATCCAAAAAGGAATTGCAGACTCCGGAAGTTACCGAGTCAGTTGGTGAATCAAATAAACAAATTAAGGGTTGATCCTGTTGTCTCGTTTATTCGGCTAATTAGGGAGTCAATTAGTTACCTAATCTGATCAATTGGTCAATTTATTGTACAATTACGTAATAACATCCACTAATTGGTCAATCGAGTAAATAAATCAGCTATTCGATGAATTGTTTGATTGGATCGGTTAATTGGCCGATTAATCAATTAGTCAGAAAGTTCAATTGATAAATAACCAAATTAATTGATTAATTATTGAATCAATCGAGTGATTAAATTATTAATGAATTAATTACTTAATTATTTAATTAATTGATCAAACGATTTATCAATTCATCGTACCAATTAATTGATTAACTAATCAACCATATCAGTCAATCAGTTGATTAATAAACACCGATTAATTAATTGACCAAACAATAAATCCGGTAGATTTATTGATAAATTATTCAAACATTCACCGTTAATTATCATTAATTAATCGACCTCGTCATCGAATGAAACAAATTTCAATTAATCGCTCGATTCATCAATTGAATTCTTCTCGAATTTTTATTCGATTTTTATTTTTTGCACGGTTTTTCGTAATTATCTTCCAACGAATCGTTCTATACGGACCTATACGCACGAAACAATTTTTCCCGTTTGGACGTTTTCGAAGTTTGAATTAAGAAAATAAAAAAAATTATACATATTTAAAAAAAATATTATATTAAAAAAAAGTAAAGTGCGAGTAGAGGGACCTATAAGACCAAGCGTTTTCCTAGACTGTCTATGATACATAATGAATAATCGATGAACAAAATAAAATCCGTCTACGATATCGATAATTATACAAGCGTAGCTATACTTAGCCTTAGTAAATTGTAAGACATTTTTTTCGGGGACTACGGGACCTTCTAATCTCACGACGATACCGGAAGTATCTCGCGATAGTGCTCTTAGATCGTAGACCAAACGAGAGATGGCTGTTATTACCTTCTTAGACGAAACAAAAAAAAATACAAAAACCAAAAAACCAAACAAAAGTTTATCCGTACCGAATGATAACACGTGACCCCTTCGTTATCTTTATCCAATCGACTAAATACGAAGGATCACGAATGAAACTTACTTGCCTCATTGATGGACCAGAAATCGACAGCTTTACAATTTGGAGTGAAAAAAAAAAATTATAAATAAAAGAAAAAAAACGTACTCGAATATTACGAAACGTATGAGGATCTTTTTAGTGATAACAAATAGAGTATAGCAATCTTGAACGAGTTTTCTTCGTCACGATTTCGTGATCAAACACGACGTCGTTACGAATAAGAATCATAAATAAACATTTTAAGTCGCGTCCTTAGAATATCTATTTAACGATTATAACATTCATTATTATAATTATTAATCACGGGAAATACGAAACTACGAAAATGCCAAATTATTTATACAATAAAATCACGTATATATATATCGTCATATGTACGCTGTGTATTGAATTTCCCGATAATAAAAAAACAAATTACGCGAACGAGGAAAAAAAGTGCTTCGAAATGATTATTTATTCCTCGCCTAATCTTCGTGCAATCTTCCATTTCTCGATGAACATTTGAGTAACGAAAAGTGATTCCGTTTCTTGCAAAATCGAATTTTTCAAATTGAAAAAAAAAAAAGAAAAACCGAATAATCATTTTTTAAATTTTTGTACGAACGAATTCGTTTGTTTGTCCAACGGAATTCCTTTATTCGTTCTTCGTGTTTTTAGTTTTGTTTTTTTTTGTTTCGTCGTCACTCTGCATTTTGAAAATTTTTAAGTATTTAGTTTTTTTTTCATCGTCACTCTGTATTTTGAAAAAAAAAAAACAATTCAGCCGCCACTCTGCCTTTTGCAAATTTTTGAAATTTTTTTTTTTGTCGCCAGTCCGTAGAAGTTTTTATTTTATTTTCTCAATTTCACAAAAACCCGAAAAATCGTCACGTGAAAAGTTTTCCTCGGCGTTTTTTTCTTTCTTTTTTTTTTGCCATTCCCGAGCGTCGTTTTCACGAGAAAACGAGAAATTCGGGTAATTCGGTTGAAAATCGAAGTCGAAGGGTTCAGGAAACTTGACGATATCCGAGGAGTCTTCCGACCTTGAAGGTCTTGGACGGATGAAGAAACAGGGATAGTTGGATAACAACCGCCCACTGCTCGATTGTCCCATCTCAGGCTGAGCCCGTATGGGATCGTAATCATTCAAGGTCAAGGCCGTCCAAATCGTAAACCACCACTAACTCTACCGGGCCGTTCAAGTGGAATTTTAGTTGGGATCTTGATCGACGCCACCGCGTAATAGGCATGCTTCGAGTCGTTTTTTCTCCCCTCCCCCACTCCCTCTGCCAACCCCTTCGAATTCGCGCAATCGTCTTTATTAACCTACTCGGAGATAACGAGACCCTGAGTTTACCCACGGACACGCCCGATCCAATTTTCATGCGCGAACAAACTTTTTTTTTTTTCGTCTTCACTCCGCACTTTGAAGATTTTTTCCTTTGTTCCTCGTCACTCTGATCGAATCCTTTTTCATTTATTTTTACTAAATATCAGATTGAGAGTCACAATTAATAAAATAATTTTTTTTTCTTTTTTTTCATCGTGGTAAAAAGTGGGGAAATAAATTAACATTAATTGTAACTCAATTATTATTATTTTTATTTTTATTATTTTTTTAATAATAAAAACTACAAAAATAATAAGAAAAAAAAGAATAATAATTAATAATAATAATGATGATAATTTCGAGTTGGTAAAACTTACCAGAGTAAATAGAGCTTTGCTTTCACATGTGAAAGTTTAGCAGTACTTCATTGCCTCGTTATCCCGTCTCACAGTTACGCCCTTACGGACGATCAATTTTTAATTCCCTTCAAAGGACGACAGCTCAACCCCGAACTTAACGGAACGTAAACTTTAACGGTCGCAAAACTTCGAGATTATTAGTCGTTTCCCCATTGTTGTATATATATTTTTTTCTTTTTCTTTTTCTTTTTGTTCGTTAATATTATCACGAGATACGAGCGGAGCACAATAAACTCGCCTGGTAGTTCCACCGTGCCCGGACAAAAGACGAAGAATACCGCGGCTGATGACGTCCAGGGATTACGCTCGAGATTCCCCCCTATCCTAGGGAAAATATTTGTTAACGTCTTCCGAGGGTACTTTAAAGACCCCCCGGAGGGGAGGGGACACGATAGACAGTTGAATATCATTCCCTTGCTTTCGTTAAATTACTGATAAGCTTCATTGATTACCCTCATTAAACTACCGGCTATCTTATCATTTTTTTTTAATTATTATTTTTTAACGAAAATGTTGAAACGAAATTATTTTTTACGCGAATTTGGGAAGAATTTATTTAAATATTATTTTATCTAATAAGAATTTATTTAAAAGTTATTTTTATTTGATAAAAATCTATTCAAAAGTTAGTTTTATTTAATAAGAATTTATTTAAGAATTTTTCTTGCGTTCCTTATTATTATTATTATTATCATTATTACTGCCGTTGTTGTTGTTTTCTTTATCGTAATTTTCTCTACAATGATTAATATTATAATTCGTTCTCATTATTCCGAAACTTTCGGTTTCTTTGGGTTTTTAATTGTTTGGGATTCCGAAATTTTTGAGCAAATCTACAACAATTTTCAAAAGTGGAAATTTTGAAAAAACCTTTTTTTCTTTCTCTTTTTTTTCGTCCTATTTCGGCGTTCTCGATCAAGGATCAATGAAAGATATCGGGGGGACATTTTCGAAATTCCGAAGGACAAATTACGAGGGCGATAAATTATTATTATTTTTTTTATGTTCAGCGAGCGATGAAAGCCTTTTCTACGGTCACGCGAGTTCGCGTCGTGTCGAATTGCCTCACTGGTCCAGGGGGGATTAGAAACGCCGGCTGGCATCACGTTCGAGGCCTGGGAAAGGGAGGGGGGATTGAAACAGAAGGGGAAGGGGCGAAAGGGGGGGTAGGCGAAATAGAAGCCTCCAGATCGTTTTACGTCATTGTTGTCCTTCGACATCCTTCCTCATTTTCCTCAGCGACGTGCACGCTCGGCGCAGCCTCGCAGCGCACTTTTTCGAAAGGATTTATCGCCTGTTTCTTTTTTGCACGTCCGGTAATCGACGCGGGCTTTTGTTCACCCGAACTCGGGGCTCACTAAAAATGCCCTTTTTCTTCTCGGTTTCTACCCTCCGATGAAGGATTTTCAGAGAAACGACGGTCGGAGAAAAATGGGAGGAACGAAGGATAAATCTAGGAGGAATTTTTTCGTTTTGTTTCACAAGAATGAGGTTTTGTTTGCTTCGTCATTGTTTGCTTCCCCGACGTGAAAAACCGCGGGAATTCATTGTTTATGCTATTTTATTTAATTCTAATTTAATGTTGAATTTCAAAAGAATTTTTTATTGGATCTATTGAATAGGGAATTTTCTAGTAAAATTAATTGAAAAATTAATTTCCAGTGAAATTAATTGAAAAATTAATTTCCAGTGAAATTAATTAAAAAATTGATTTCTCATGAACATTCGTAATAAAGAAAAATAATTTCTTATTAAACTCATCGAAAAATGAATTTATAATGATGCTTTATAAATTAATTTCTATTTATTGCACTTATACATTTATACTGAATAAACAATTTCAAATAATTATTTAAAAACCAAAAAAAAATTCCCCAGAGTAATCGTGACGTGATTGTCCCACGCATATTTTTGCATGTATCTCGTTACTCCGCGTGACGTACTTACCCATAACGATATTATAACGATTTTTTCGTTTTTTTATCGTCCTATTCTTTTATCGTAATATTTCGTCGCGGAATATCGATTTTTCAACTTTTACGGATTTCTTAGTCGAGTTTTAACGCAGGCTATGTATACTCCCGGGAGGTATTTAAGCCCCGAGACTCGTACGTACATAGAGGTCTTTGAGGTTTAAGGATCCCTCGGGAGTTAAACGCCAAGAGTACATAGAGAGCCAACTTGGACGTGTGCTCCAAGTTCTTGGCCCTCGCGACGATAATGTATGTGCATACATTGCTAAAGGGTACGTGTCGTCTCGAGAGGCTCGTCCTGTCCCCATCAGGACCTACAAGAAGCCAAACAGATTTTTTCCTTTCCACCCCCCGCCCTTTTTTTATCGAAATAGTTTCAAAGATTATTTTATTTCCATAGCAATTTACAATAAAAATGTCATGGTTTTTCATAGTTTTTTTTTTCATCAGACAAATTTTTCTTTTCATCTTTCAAATTTTTTTTCAATTTTTCATCAATTTTTTTCGTCATGGTTTTTTTTGGAAATAAATTTCCTTGAATAGAAATTGACGATGAATATTCAGTTATAATTAACAGCAAGGAAAAATTAATTTCCTCTAATTATTTATTAAATTATTAAATTCAATAAATAATATTTAATAGATATTCATCTGATTTTAGTTCATTTAACTTAATTGAGAAAAATTACAAGTTTCAATTAATTAACAAAAGTTAATTTGATTTAATAATAATAAATAATATTTAATCAATTTTAGTATTGTTTATTTATTAAAAATTAGTTTCCTTAAAATGAATACCTTTAAGAATTGAGGATTTTTAGATTTTTGATGATTTTTTTCATGGAGTATTAATTTTAAGGAAATTAATTTTCAATAAATAACAAATAATAAATTCCATTTCTGGAGACCTTTCCAGCGATTTCCAGGTCTGGAGATCTTTCCAGATTACCATCAGCCGTTAATTGAAAGAATCCAATTCTGAACACTTTCGTATCAGTTCGTCCAGATTTCAGGCTGATTCTGTCGCTTTCGGAGGTGTAGAGGAGAAGCTTGTAAATGCGCGATGATCACGATCATGCACAAAAGGTTTTCCCCCATGACTGCGTTAATCGAGTATTCGGCAGGTTTTGGACATGCATTTATGGACATTAGGTATTCGGACTTGGCGAGACGCGTGGGCGTATTTCTCGTTGATCGCTGGATATTCAACCGAATACCCTCCACGAGAGTTTCATGAAGCCAGGATCAATCAGGAGGAACCTCTGATGATGGAAAAGCTTCTATCTCTCTCTGTATCTATGTCGTACATATTTCCCTTGATTCTACACGTGTTCATCATTGCGTACATCAGTACAGCCAACACCAAGAGGACTTTGCATAAAGCTCGTTCGATATTCCTGCCGATTTCGCCCAACATCATCATCATCATCATCATCATCATCATCACATTTCCAATAATCGTTTATGTCGACCCAACACCAACGAAATATTGAGGTTGACGGCCTGGACTGTCAAATTGAAATTCCTGCCCAAAGGCAATAAAAAAGTTAATTAACAAATCAATCATTCACATTTGATAACTGATTTCAGAGCATTTTGAATTTGGTTGCGATGAAAAAAATTGAGGAATTTTCGACGATGATTTTTGATGATTTTATTCATGGAGTATTAATTTAAAAGAAATTAATTTTTAATAAATAATAAATCATAAATTTCATTTCTGGAGACTTTTGAAAGGTCTCCAGAACTAGAAAAGACTGGAAAACCCTCCAGACCTGGAAACCATTGGAACGGTCTCCAGGCCTGGAACTGATTTCAGAGCATTTTGAATTTCGTTGCGATAAAAAAAATTAAGGAATTTTCGACGATGATTTTTGATGATTTTATTCATGGAGTATTAATTTAAAAAAAATTAATTTTTAATGAATAATAAATCATAAATTCCATTTATGGAGACTTCTTAAAGGTCTCCAGAACTGGAAAATACTGGAAAACCCTCCAGACTTGGAAATCAGTAGAACGGTCTCCAGACCTGAAAATCGCTGGAATATAAATTTGTCACAATTTTAATAATTCCTCGTTAACAACAAAAATCGTCGGTTCCATCCTACGAATAATGACGAGGACTGAGCCTGCCATTCACGTGAACACGTATGGGCAGAAAAGTTTTTCTCCGTTGACTGATTGCCCGTCGTTGTCGCACGCGTCACCGCGATTAATTGCTCGTCTGGACAATCATTCGGCGATTCGCTAAACGTCGAGATAAATTCTTGTTCGACGAATTTCGAATGAAAAGGCGAGAGATGTGTCAACCTCGAAATATGAGTGCAACTGTTTCATCTGTCAAATGAATATTTAACAATATTTATTAATGTTAGATATAAATCTATAAAAATCGATATTTTTCTATTTGGATCAACCGATGTTCCCAAAAAATTAATATTTTTTCGGTTTACCATTCATGAAATTCGTTTTGAATTTTAATTACCATTTAATTAATTTTATATCGAAAGAAAATTGATATTTTGATTTTTAATCGATTTTTAATTAAAAAGGTATTAAATATTTGTATTGATTTAAAATAAAAAATACATTTAATATCCTTTATTTAAAAAATTCATTTTTAAAATCATGGCATCGAAAAAAATTGCTCGATTCAATCGAATAACAAATTTCCATCAGGAAAACGTAAATTCGTTTGTGTTTTTTGTTCTTTTATTTCCATTCGGTAAAAAATCGAACTCGCAATCCGATCGCAATTCCGGAATACGTAAACGAAGAGGCGTTTCGTTATTCCGGAATTTAGGGACGTCTATAGGGGAGGATAGGCGAGAGTGAATCCAGCGATAAAAGCGAGAGGCCACCGAGGATCAACAGTTAGTCGAGATTAATTGAACTCTCAGCAAATTCAATTAGAACGAGTCGTGCGTCCGTTCGACGGCGACCATTGCATTCGAGAACGGAACTTCTGACAGTCGAGATCTCGCGTGTTATTTATTTCTTGTTTCAAGGGGCCCCCCCCCCCCCCCTTGTTTCGCCACCGAAATACACGAAACGTTTTAAGGGCTTCGAGGGCTCGCCAGTTATTTTCTGAACGAGCAAGCAGGCCCTTAATGTTCATTTTTTAAATTTTTATTCGACGTGAAACGAAAACGTGTAAAAAAATTAAGAAACCATTTCGAGAAAAAAAAACAAAAATATTATTAGAACCATTTCGAAGTAAATTGCAATTATTTATATTTTTTTATTTTTTTCTAATAAATTCTTCCCTTTGCGAAAATTTGTTATTTCCCGCAACGAAAAACGTAATTGAAATCGTATGCTTCGTATAAAATAATAATGGATCGGTGAAAGCCGAATGGTTTAGCTCTGACGTATCGGAGTGTCGTTAATACGATGCTGGAACGAATTTATTCAGTATTTGCAGTAGGATTTCCAGTAGGTAAGACCGAGTGGCTCTAATATGAGGCATTCGAGTGAGCCATAAGCGCACAGCTCGAATGTTCATTCTGAACCTCGAAGCTCGCTCCTCTGATGGCTTTCGACAACGGATATGTACATACACGTCCAACGGAGGTGGTTCTGAGAGCGAAAGCTTCGGATTTGCCGTGTCGCCAGCACACGGATTTTCTCCAGGCGTCCCCTCGGATATATAGGCCCCGAGGGATTCCTCATTATTCTCATTTCGCTCGTAGATTAAAAACGCGACGTGTTACCAAGATTTCACTTTCAGCAAAATTTCAAATCCGGATCGATCGAGCCACCTCGAGCCTCGCCACCTTTCAAATTCTCCAGAAATATCTACGATCGATGATTTTCACACTTTTCAGATACTTCGTGTTTTCATTTTTTTTAAAAGTTTTTTTTTAGTTAAAATGCAATTTTTCAAAGTTTGTTTGGGTTGAAAATTTATAAAAAAAAAGCTTGGCCATGAATAAACTGAATTTTTGTATTTATTTTGAAAATTAAAAGAAAAAACCTAAATTTAAATTAGTTTAGAAAAAAGTTTTTTTGGGTTAAAAATTAATTTTTGAAAAGTTTGACCATGAATCGAGAAATGGGGTAAACAGGAAATGGGGTAAACAGAAATGTGGGGTTCAACGCGAATTTTAGAGCCACATTCTCGTCAATTCTAAGACGGTTAGATGCTGATTGAATTATCTCTGGGTGCTTCGAAGCTTCGTCGAATTCATTTCCAAGTCGTTAATCGAATTATTAACTCCGTTCCGAGCTTGTGCAAAGTTATGAATAACGGGTGGTACGTTTGGTGCGAGCGCGCGAGTGAACTCAGCGCGTGCGACAGCTTGCACGAAAATAAACTCCCACGGAATTGCCTTACGTGAACCAATCCTAAACGGACGACTCGTACTACTTTGACACAGTGCCGATGTCCTTAATCGATTCGACTTGGCCGAATCTCACCATGTCGCAGTGCTTGTCGCATCATTCGCTCCCTCGAGCTTCCAAACTAACGAATTTGACTTTTTCAAAAAAACCATCAATTCTAAACCGTTTGTTTGTTTGGGTTACAAACAAACCCAAACAGAATTCGAATAATTGAGAATTGAAAAGTTGAGTCGATTATAAAAATGGAAAAATTGAAAATGTAAAGAATATTGAAAAATTGAATAATTGAAAAATGAATGATCATTGAAATATTGAAAAGCTGAATAATTAAAAAACAGAGGATAATTTAACAATTGAATAATTGATAAAATGAAGGATAATTGAATATTTAGGAAAGAAGGATAATTGAAAAATTGAACAAATGGAATAATTGAACAACAAAGAATAATTGAAAAATTGACAATTTGAAGAACAAAGGATAATTGAAAAATTGAATTATAAAAAAACAGGATATTTGAAAAATTGGACAAATGGAATAATTGAATAATTGAAAAACAAAGAATAATTGAAAAATTGACAATTCGATAAACGAAGGATAATTAAAAAATTGAAAAATTGAATAATTGAAAAACGAAGAATATAGTTGAAAAATTGTCAGATAATCTGGAGGTTTTGACGAGTTCTGAATCACCCCATACGTAAGTGGCCCTCCCTCTTGTCAGTCACGAGAGAACAGCGCAATTATATTTTCCGTTCTGTCTCGCCCCGAGCTAAAATCTCCCATTGTGGTACATATTTGTTCGGAACAATAATTCGCGTGAACGGGCAACGGACAGATATTCATTCTCCCTTCGAGTCTGCATCCATTATTTCCCATCGATCCAGTGTTACGAAGACGAAATGCGATTTTGGCCGAACATTGGACGTCGTACGCGTTACGAGCGAGCCTCAAATTTTATTCCAATGTTACGTAACAGCCACAAAAAAAATTGCGAATCCAAATTCCAAGCGATTCCAGAAAATCCTGTGGAATTCCAAAGACCTGCCAAATAAACCCAAACAAACCCAAACAAACCCAAACAGTTAAAAAAGATCCAAATAATTCCAAAAAATTCAAAAGAATTCCAAAAAAATGTAGAAAGTTCAAAATTTTTGAAACTTTTTTAATATTTTGATCCTACTAAAGTTTCAATAAACAATTCAATAAAATCCTGACTTTTTCTCGGTATGTCAACATTAATTATTCAAATCGATCAAATATTCTGACTGTAGCGAAGGAAAAAAATTGCAAAAATTAAAACCTTCATGAGAATCTTTTTTTAATTTTCATTAGTAATTTCTCAGGCCGAGCGAATCGCCGGTGCGTGTTGGATAGCGCTTTTTTTCGTAATCTGATACGAGTCACGCACGAGTCTGTTGTAACGAGCATGGTGATAAGATCAATTATTTAAAACTGATTTGAAGAGATAGCCTCGATTTTACAAATAAAAAATTAACAATCGTCGAAAAAAAATGTCCTTATAAAAAGATTAACAGGCTATTTTCATTAGCCCTTTCCCTAGGGCCTTGCATGAAACTTCACTCAAGAAACAATTTCGAAGCAATAAAAAATTAAAAACCAAAAATACAAAAAAATCAAAGCTCAAAAATTAAAAATTTCGGAATTAGAATTTTTTAAATCATTTCGAAAATTCCTTTCGTCAAACAAATTGGTCCACCAACCCTATAAAAAAAATAATATCGAAGATAAAAAAATAGAAAAAAAAAGGGGAAATGGTCTAAATATAGATAAGAGCGACTCGTATGGCTCGGTCTAGAATTTCGTGAAGCACGTGACGTGCACTTCCTCACGAGCCTTTCATCATCGATACCTCTAAATAATTCACGTTACCAGTCCTTTGCCAGCAGCTTTGCCAGCAGCCTTTACCGCGGCCTAACGTACTTTCCAGACGATCTACACATTCGTAAATTCATCATGTATACAAACAGTTTACATTATGTGTAGGCATATACAGTTTGGGTTGGTTATATATATATACAGGGTGTCCCAATTAAGAATGTCATCCTTGAAATGGGAGGTTGGGCGTAAAATTCTGTGGCGATTAATATAAGCATGTACGGTTCCCGGATCAACCCCTGAATTGTTATTCATTTTTAAGGCAGCCAATCAGGCACGTCCCTCCAGCGAGCTTAACCTCGAAATAATTATTATATTTAGACGTTTAGTGTCATATCGCAGCTCCATGTCGATGTAT
>JAPYZJ010002177.1:0-29364 GCA_030522765.1 Ophioninae sp. B BG-2022a
AAAGGGAAAAAGAGACGAAAGGAGAAAAAAAAAAGACCAACCAAAAACGGAAAAAAAATCAGACCGCGAAAAGAAAAAAAAAATAAAATAAAAAAACGCCAAAAAAAAAAAAGAACGAAACGTTGTGCAGGAGCGAAAGCGCGGAGTGATTTACAAGGCGAGTTTTGCCGGGCCTACGGCATCACACATTCACCCTCGCCGAACCCAGACCTGCCTTAACTCTTTTTCCTTTGGTCCCTTCTTCCTTTCCCCTTCGTTGGTTCGTTCTGTGCCAGTCTCTCTGGCCCCTCAGCCCTCTCAGTCGGTTCCCCCGCCCCTCGGCACACAGCCCCTCTCGCCCAAGAGCTCCTTTTTCCACGAACGCACACGTCCGAGTATACTCGATACACTAGCCCTGGTAAAACGTGTGTACGAGGAACGTGTAACCAGCAAAGAGACGTACCACGAATCCAAAGGCAGGCACGCACTTTTTTGTCGCTCTTTAACCGTCTCTTTCTCCGCGTGGCCCACCGATACGTTCCTTCTTGCATTTCTCTCTTGCACTCTTATGGTTGATAACCAACCGACCAAACCCCCCTTCCTCTCTCTCTCTCTCTTTCTCTCTCTCTTTCTTTCTCTCTCTTTCTTCTCGTCCAAACTCCTTAACGTAGCGAGTGCGGTGTACTTCAATCTCTCTTCTGGTTTTCTCTCTTTCGCTCGTTAGTTTCGTCGCTTTCCCTCTTCTGCCAACTTTCTCTCTCTTTCTCTCTCTTGGCTGGCACACCGCAAACCGTACGTGCCGTCTGGCTACACTGTGCATCTTCCCCTTGCCGGCACAACCCTCCCCCTCTCCCCGCCGCATCATCCAACTCGCCGACTCTTTCGCCTCATCCTCCTCCCCCCCGACCCCTCGTTCTTCCTCCTCCTCTCCTCCTCCTCCTCATCCTCTCTCCTCTCCTCTCCTCCTCGCCCCACGGCCATGACGAGGGGTGAATGAACCTACTAAATGACGGCCATGAAAACAGCCGAAGCTCGAGCCCGGCACACGAACGATCGTGGCGAAGAGGACCGAAGACGCCGGGGGGACCCTCGTGAGGCTGTCTTGCTCCGAACGTATTTTTTCTTTCCTCTCTTCCTTCCCTTTCCCCTCCCCTCTTCCTTTTACTATCTTTTTCTCTCTCTCTCTCTTTCTCTTTCTTTCTTTCTTTTTCTCTCTTTTTCTCTCTCTCGGGCTCGATACCCTTTCTCTCTCTTCTTCGCCTTCACTGGACTCTATTGAACGATTTTTTTGATCCTCGGAACTTCAATCTGTAATGTCGTGCTATTCAGAGTCCATCGGGATTTACGGCTCGTCCCGTGTATTCCACTTTGATGAATTTCCCGGGAATGTTTTTTGTTTTTTTGGAAAATTAACGAAAATAGATTAATCGTTAGCGATGAGTCTTTTTTTTTGGAGGCGATCCACCTGATGGTTTTCGAAAAAATTCCTTTTTTGGGGTTCTACGTGAAGAGATTATCTAATTGTTTTAATTGGGGATTTTATGGTATCTTGCGCTTCTTCTTGACGAAACAATCAGGTTTTAAACAACAAAGCCAAGAAATCATAACCCAAACATAAAAAAAAAATACTACTCAAATATTTTGAAAATCGAAAAATGAAATTTGAAAAATCACACACACGACATAGAAAACCCTAGAATGAAAAAATACTATTCAATAATACTTTGAAAAATAGTAACTAAAAATCAAAGTAAAAAAACGAACAAAAAATTAAAAGAAAATTAAAGAATAAACAAAAAAATCAAAATCGAATTAAAAAACAAACGAAAAATCAAAGTGAAATAATAAAATATCGAAAAATCAAAGCCCGAAATATTTTCCGAAGAAAAAACGAAAAATCAATGGTTTTTTCGTTGGTTCGTTTTTTGTCCCTTGGAGACGTTTCATGAAATATGACCAACCTCACGACCCCTCGTTTCCCACAAAACCTGTTCGTCGTATCTCGTTGGAAAGTTTGGCTTTCGCATTTGGACGAAACAAAAATCGACTGGACAGGTTTCCTCACAGCGAAACGCGAACCGAGTACATTCCGCGTACATGCAAGTACGCGTCGTCGTTGTTGATGCATTTTTTTTTTCGTTCTTCCTTTTTCATTTCGTTGGTCGTATTGTTATATCGAGCGGGTCATCGTTCGAGCAGTGACACACGGGGCTGAGGAAGGGCATCGAACTTACCCGCGCTGGACGAAAGTGAGAGGTCACGCGATTCCCTCCTTACACTGTTGCAGTACTTAGTGTGTTACGAGGATAGATTGAGAATTAATACTAAGCGAGTCTGCCCGGGAGCTCGACTCGAAATAGACCACTTTGTATATTCCATCGAATTCGAAAATCGATCGAATCTCGTCCAATCAGTGACCAGTTTCCATCCCGAATCGTTTATCTTCCAAACCGAAAAAAAAATGTAAAACAAAAATTTATTAATCCGAAAAACGCAATTTGTTTATTTTCAAATTCGCTCATACAAGTATTTTTTTAATTATTCTATAAATATGGCTTATGTTCAACATTTTCTAACTGATCTGTATTTTTAAATTGGTGGATCAACGCAATTTTCTTATTTTCAAAATTTGACAATCTTCTTTTATTATTATTTGATACTTTTTTGTTGCATAAAATAAATGCATATTTTTTTTACAATATTTGATGCTTTATGGATTAATTTTTTTGTGGTTTCGTATTAATGTTAGCTACTTACTTATTTTCGAAATTTGGTTGTTTACGTAAGATTTTTTTTTTGGTTTACGATTTAACAAATGTTTATTCATTTATTTGTATAATCGGATAAAAACTTTCGATAAATTGGGTAAACGTTTTTTTGTTTATTTGTAAAATTGGGTAAAAATATTCAGTAAATTCGGTCAATGTTTATTCGTCTATTTGTACAATAGAGCAAAAATGTTCAGTAAATTCGTTAAATGTTTATTTGTTTATTTATAAAAGTGGGTAAAAATCTTGAATAAAATCCGAAAATGTTTATTTCTTTATTTGTAAAATTGGGTAAAAAATCATGTGCGAATAAAATGTGTTTTTTTTTTAATTTCGTTTAGTTTGCCGAGCAGCGAGGAGTGTCCGCATTGAGATTGGGGAAAAGACGAAAGCAGTGAGAAAGTACACGCACAGGTACGTACACACATAAATCGGCGCGACACCGAGTCGGCTGCGAGTCGGCGCGTAGCCCGGAAATACTTGAGGGGGTGGCCCACCCTTCGCACCTGGGAGTGTCCCAGCCGGGTTTGAAGGCAATTCTCCAGTTTCGAAGGGCGTCGAACCTGCCCAGAAGTTCGATTCGAAGAGAATCGATTCACGTTGACTTGTTACTTAGCCCCGTGGGCGCGAGAGAGCTCGTTCCTCTTCGAATGTGTGGGTTCGACTGGTAAACGCGTGTCGCAACTGCATCGATGTGTCTCCCTACTTTTCGAGAACCTTAATGATCCAGGATACACGAGGAAGCATTCTCGCACAAGCGAAAATTAATATGCTCCCGCCAACGCCAACTGCAACATCCGGTTTTCGAAAAAGACAAATTATAGTCCTTGCAAATGTTGAAGATGTTTGCAAATTAAATTTTTATTCGGTTTCTTGAATATTGATTGTTTACCGATTACGAAATAGTGATATCGACTTTTTTAAAAAAACGAATTATCGGCTAGGCGGATTAATGACGTTGAGAGTACATTTTTTTTCTTGAATTTTTTCCTACATTTCTCTGATTTTTTCGGATTTTTCTGGACTCGAACTAATTTTTATTGTTTTCATTTTTCAAGCTAAAGTATTTTTTGAATTTTCAAAGCTGAACAATTTGTTTAATTTTTTAATCTAATTTTTTTACTCATTTTTCAGTTGGTTTTTCTTTTTTCCTTGAATTTTGGCTTACTTTTAGTAGGATCTTCTAGAATGCTACTAAAATAGATAACACATTTTTGTTTCGGAATTTGCTGGAATTGATTCCAAATTTACCAGTACATTTTATTCCCTAGAATTTACTTGTATCAAATATATATTTTTAATGTTCATTACACAAGTTACAATTTCACTATTAAATGCCAACCAAAAAAACAAGCTTTGTCCTCGTTTTTAAAATTTTTCTAATATTAAACTCAAACACTTTCCATAATTTGTATAAAACTCCAAACTGTCAGTTAAAAAAAATCGCGATCAGGGTGGAATCCTGTTCCAGCCTGAAAAAGAATGATTAAAAATTAGCACTTTAATTTGATTACGTTGCGTTACAAAAATTGCCGAAGGCAAGACAGCGAGTTAATTCGCGTTTATGCTTCACGAGCTGTCATCGAGAGATACAGGGATGATAAAGAGAAATACTTCGTTGCTATTGTGGTGTTGGAAACTCTGAAAAAATTGGCTCCGTTATTGTACTGTTTCGTACTTTCTCAAGGGAATAAGCCCCTACCACCTTTCCCTCTTTCTCTCTCAGTAAGAGCGTCATATTTCGTTTCGAGTCGTAAAACTGGAGCCTGAGGTCCTGGGATCTCCAGTCCACCGGATTTTATATATCCTGGACACTTACCCGAGACTCCGATGCAAAGTATTCTCGTTTCAGCATACACACACAGAAACACGATTTTTTCACAGACACGAATCAACAAACTCAAAGCTCCACCGATATTCCAACAACGTGAAAGTGTACGTTTTTTTAGCACGCGATTTCGAATTGTTGCTGAACTGCTACTTGAAGGAAAAATCTTCACTGAAGTTTCCCGGAAGTTCTCAGGAGGAAAGTTCGATGTTTTCTAGTCTCCATAAATATAAAAGCGCGAAATGTTAATGGACTTTGTATTTATCGAAAAAACAACTGATCAACGAATTCCCGAAGAGGGAAACGAACCTTGACAAGAATCGATGGAAAAAACGTCGTTCCATTTGTTCTTGATAAATCCGTCATCAAATGTCTATCAGAATAGACAATTTGATTATCACCCAAAAACTAGGGAATTTTTCATACCAGGAAGAATAAAATCGTTAAACGATTTTCCAAAAATCAAATTTCTACTCGGAATGTAAAAGGAAGTAAAACCTGTTTTTTTACTTTTGGTTTCGTGTAGGGTGGATGTAAATAGGGATAAACTAGGGTATTTCTCAATACTCACCAACTTTTCCATTTTCACTGAATTAAAAAAATATTTGTTTTAAACTAAACAATTCAGCTAGAGATTTGTCACGAAATAAATCAAAATTCAGTGAACGACTCAGTTGGCAGTAATTAGCGATACTTCCCCATAGGTTTTGGCGCCATTGTGGGATTTCGCGAACAAGGCAAAGGTCCGTTTATCCCCCCCCCCCCCCCTCCAAAAAAAAGTGAAATCCACAATTTTACGAGGAGCTTTTCAAGTTCCGAGAAAAGAGCAAATCTGATTCTCACTCTTGGGGCGTCCCCAAAAGTGTTCATACTCCCATGAGCGAGTGGCTCATATACCAGAGCGCCGAGATTTAATTACAAAAGTTACGAGAAAGTAGCGGGCTCTTGACGACCGTCGCTCACGTTGAGGATTCGAGGACAAAGAGGGGAAAAAAAAAAATATCGTCAAAGCAACGAGAATGCCTCGGAGTGGGAGTGCGAGAGACGATTCAAAAGACACTGAGATCGCGATGCTGGAGGTATGGGCCGAGAAGGATTAAAAAGGATTATACGTCCGTAGCAACGCTGAAAAGAAGCCGGGTCCACGGTTAGAACGAGTGTATTCCGTACGTTGGAGGGAGTGGATTGTGCAAACGGAAAAACATCTCCGAGGGTTGAAATCCGTATGAGAGATGCGTACGAGGGGTTGTTTGGGCTCAGGGATTCCCTCCGTTCTAATGCGTACGTAGTCCTCGTCCTTCGCAATTTCATGTGTACACGAGTACTCACAAATGCGTAATGAAGTATATTTGTCCTGGGTACGCTTCTACGTCGAATTACGAAATCCTACTTTTATCCAGTTTAATTGATATTTTCAAAAGCCAATGGAAATTCCAACTTTCCAATCAAAAAAGCGAAACATCCTGAATTGGGAAAAAAAGTAGATGTTATCCTAGGGATCAAGTGGTGGAGCAACTTCCAGAAGTGATTTGGAAAATGGATCCAAGAATTGTAACGAGATCGACTGAATTAACTGTTCTTGGAAGAAGACGAGATTTAGAAGTTTGGGTTTTATATAAGAAAATGACAGAGGTATGTGCTACCAAGGGATCAAGTAGGGGAACTTCCGGAAATGATGTAGAAAATGGGTCGAGGGAATGTTGATGACATAGACTGAATTAGTCGTTTTTGGACCTGGACGAGACTTAGGATTCAACTGGGTAATTGTAAAAACAACTAGGTTGGTTTTAATGAGCCAATATTGGGGTGAAGACAGGTTAAGTTGTTTCAAGACTTGGACTGGACTTGACTCCAGTATTGGACTCCATAAAAATGATCGATAAACTCTAAAAGATCCGTGATTTCAGCAACTTTTTCAACGACCTGATAGAAACAGACATTTGCCAAAATTGGTGCCAAAATACAAACTCGTTGGTTCTCACATTTTGTCTTCTATGAAAAACGGATAGCAGTCCCGAAAATGCTTCACCGATCCGTATTAATCAAAACGGTTAATAATCAAGAAATCAAACTGGATTGAACACGGTGAAAGAGGAGGATCGAAAGCATAAAGGGCAAAGAGGGATTCCATTGAGGGTGGTCTCGGAAAGTTTGCTGTGGGAAATCGCGATGGAATTGGGTTAACGGGGTATCGATCGTTGGGTCAGTTCCGCGAACTTGTGGGAATTCGATATCGTACGGTTGAGCGAGTTAGGTATACGTTGGACGAAGTTTTTTTTTCCCTCGTGCTTAGGCATCAACAAAATTCCAACCAGGTAGGTTGGTGACTCTTTGCTAGCTGCAAGAGCTTTGCCAGCTGACAAGGTGACCCAATATGTTCTTCAACTTGAACCGCTGTACGTTTTACCAAGCTGGCAATTGGGAATCCAACGAAAAAAACGTTTTTTTCCTGGGGTACTCCAACTGGGGTACTTTGGGGTATGCCATCATTGGATATTCCAACATGGGTACCCCAGAAAAATAAAAAGGAAGTTGTGCGTGTTCGAAACTGAAAAACCGCGAAGCCTGACGACCATGGAGTACCGGTGTACAGCACATGCACATATATTAGGGTTGCACCCGATACGGCGTTCCCTTTTTCGCCTCCTCGAGCCGTCTAGTAGCTCACATACGCTGCACGCAGCGCAAGCAACATAGCAGCCAGGGCAAATGGTAGAAGGCTCGCACCGAGGTGCGATAACAAGCTCCTAGACAGAGGAGCGTTTTCATCGCGGTAGGGGAAGGTTGCGTTGGAACTGGGTGGTCAGAGGGGGTGGTGGAGAAGAAGGAGAAGGAAGAGGTGGAGGAGGAGTGAACCTCGAAGCTGAAAGGGCTCTGAAGCGGGTGCAACGCTTCCGCTGCATGTAGGACCACTCGAGACGGGAAGTGCATACTTTTGGCGGCAAAATTCAGTAGGGTTGTGTCCCGACGCGGCGTCGACGTGGCGCCACGACCCCACACCATCCCTCACCCGTATATACTCGGGGAGGAACGTGGACGAACGTTTGGAACGCTTTCTACATCCTCGCTTTCGTCGCTGGTGGCTCTTCTACCTCCTGTTGTAACGTTCACCCCTTTGGCTACTGAGCTTCACCCGGAGACCCCAATTGGATCTAATTCAACCGAACTTCACGCCCTTTTTCTCCGGATTTTCCACTGGGAGTTGGATCTTGGAAGTTGATGTCGATTGGAGTTTTTATGGTTTTTCAACGTTGATGACATCCAATAGAAATTTAATGGAAATCAGTAGATTTGCATGCTTCAGACTTTCGAGAAAATGGATCAACGTGCAAATAGAAATGCCTACAGAGACTGGGCTACCTTGCTTTATCTTAGAATCCCAATTGGACCTAATTCAAGCGAAGTTGATACTTTGTTCTTTAGAATTTTCCATTGGAAGTTGGAACTTGGAAGTTGATGACTATTTCGCCTGGAGTTTCGATGTTTTTTCAACTTTGATGACGTGGAATAGGAATTCGATGGAAATCAGTAGTCTGCCATGCTGGAGGCTTTCAAGAAAATGAATCAAAGTGTGTGGGCAGACAGAGATGGACACAGAGATTGTTGACGTATCAGGTTTATCGGTGCTCTCGTGGCCTTCGTGTACCTCTCGTATCTCGATTGGTCTAGACCAATAATAGAGCGCTCTAAACCGCGGTGAGAGCAAACTCTCTCTCTCTCTCCCTCTCTCTTCAGCATTCGCGTAATTTCTCTCCCTCTTTCCTGGCATTCCGTCTACGGTCAACCTTTTGCTAGTTTTGCTCTCGTACATCGCGATCCAGCGAGGGGATTGAAAACCGAGGAAAACGCGACCGTCATCCATTCGCCATATGGCAGTTCTGGAGATAAAGAGAGGGGAAACGAGTCCAAGTGCAACAATCTATACGTTGATGCAACGCTTTTCTTCCTGGATACTGAAGACTCCAACGTGGATTTCGATAACCAGGTACGTTCTTGACTTTTCTGGATCTTTTAACGACTTCATCCCTGATATCCTTGAATCAAATGTCATTTCTTTGGTGCTCAACAGTAGAATCAATACGTGCAATAAAGTTCAATTTCCAATTGCGAGAAAATTTATCGAATCGTATCAGTGGTTCTTGTTTAGGTTTGTTTGGGTTTTTGACTGCTGGATCTTTAAACGACTACATTCCTGATATCCCTGAATCAAATCTAATTTCCCTGGTGCTCAACAGTAGGATAAATGTCTGCATCAACGTTCAATTGCCAATTGCGAAAAAAACTTATCGAATCGTATCAGTGTTTCTTGTTCCTAGTGCTAATCACTCTTGTAGCAATTGCCAGGCGTCCGTGACAGAAACGTGCTCGAATCTCCTTTGCCGATCGCTAAATCTCTGCGTCATCGATTGTTTGCGCACGAACGCACAATTAAACGCGCGCGGTTGATAAAAAAAAAAAAAACAAAGTAATGTCATTGCGTTCGTTAGATCGGCGATTATTTTTCACCGTGATCTTTACTCGGCGACTGGTCGCTCGAAACGCCTTTACCAACCCATGGACAAGCCGGATTCTTGTCCAGCGATTAGCATACTTCCCCCTGCAAACCGATCAAATATAAATCGTAATGAAGAAAAAAAACATAATTATATACATATATATGTATATATCTAGATACAAAACTAAACCACTAACTGGTTATTATTGTTGGTTGATTTTCTTTTTTTTTTGTTTTCTTTCTTTTCGTCGACAATAAAATCAAAGGCCAACAGGCTTCTCATTCGCGGCTGATAGGCGGTATCTAGCGAATGATAAGCCTCTCTCTCTCTCTCGTGTACACAACGTTTCGAGGCCACTTTCACCTTCCACGTTGCACTACCGTGCGCTCGTAACCTTAATCATGTCAAGTTGAGACACCGGTATTCCAAGTGCGATAATACGAGACCCAGTACACCCGAGACCTCCAACTACCTATCTGCGGTTGGCGATTCATCGGCGCCGAACTATTTGATCCATTGGAAACGCTAGCCTTTGGATTTTCTCGAAACCCAAACAAATCCGTTTTAAACTTAGGTATATGGTGTCATCAATGACTTTGATAGACATGTCTCTTTGGTCGCTCAATGGCTAGCTAACCCTAATGGCAGATCCTTAGGTTTTTCCTGGTTCTCCCAATTCGACGAGTTGGTCTTTTTCTCCAGTTTCTGTTCAATGGGACCTTTCTATTGACTCCAGATAATTGATATTGTGATCCAATAGTCAATTGGATCATTCACCATTTTCCAAATAGCAGTTTTCCAGTCTTCAGGTCTTTCCAAAGACTACCATAGGAAAGTGTCTAAAGTCGACCCAGATTTGTCATTTGATGATTGCTACAATCTGGTGATTGGACGAAGATCAAAATGGCTACCTCCGTGGGCTACTTCAAACTCTGGATGTTGAACGTTTGGGTTGTAGCGAAGTGATTACATTCGGGGTAAGAAAACGGTTCGGAAATTCATTGGATATTCGACTAACACTTTGGACAGGAGCTACTCGAATGCAATCCGGAATTCAGGGGCCACATGGCCTCATCATTTTTCTGAATGTGCGTTGAATCTACGCTGTTACCAGACCCGATAAATTGCTTCCTCTGTCGCTGTCGAGGCCCCATCTTCTTTCGTCTCGGTTGCAATGATGCACTTTCTCTCTCTCTCTCTCTCTCTCTCTCCTTCTTTCCGTGTAAGCCCCCGATGCCTTTTTCTCTCCTTTTTCTTCATTGCTCTCCTCTCCCGATGCATCGCCGAGTGATGCCTCTCTCGGACCGGTTGCTCGCTCCAGCCAGTTCTTCACCGGTATGCGTGTGAGTCTGTGCCCTCACGACGCTCCAGCCGTGCGTTTAACAGAGCACGCCTCATCCCGGCAGTGTGCACGTTGCTCCAGTACAGAATCTCTCGAGACGTTGCAGCACCATCGGTTCAGCGTACTCTCTTTCTCTCTCTTTTTTATTATTTTTATTTCTGTTGTTTTTTTTACTATCCTTGTTTTGTTTAGTAGTTTTATTTTTCACTCTTAATTGTTACTTGGATTGAAACTCTCGTTTTTAAAATGTATTTTTATTTTTGTTATTTTTATTACTATCCTTGTATTGTTTAGTAGTGTAATTTTTTATTCTCAATTATTACTTGGATTGTAACTCTGATTTTTTAAAATTATTTTTATGTTTGTTATTTTTATTACTATCTTTGCATTGTTTAGTAGTTTTATTTTTTATTTTTAATCGTTACTTAGATTGTGCGAAATACAAATTTAATTTCTGTTGTATCGTTGTAAGCAGCTCAATTGTTTTTTTTTAATCTAGCCCAATAGTATATCAGGACTTAATAAATGTCACCATCATCATCATCGTCATTTCTCCCTCTCTCTATTTATATATTCTATTATTTATTTTATTTAGTTTCAATTGTTTCTTGTATTCTATAATTATCGATTTCTTTTCATTTTTCTTTTATCTCTTTTGTTACGTATAAAATTGCCTAAAGACGATAGCAAAGGCATAATAAATAATCATTATCATCGTCATTTCTTATTATCATTATTGTTGTTGTTTCTGTTATTATTATTTTTTATGAATTTACATTGCTTTAGAGAGAGAGATAGTACAGCATATTAAAGAAAAAGGTTTCTAAAATTTATTTGTAATTTCTATTAGCTTTGCTACCACGAAAAAAAAACGATTTCCAAAATTTCTTCCAAATTTCTCACCAGCATCGCGGAAATCGTTTCTTCGGAATGATTAAACCGTTTGTTGAGCAATTGGAGACTGTTCGCACTGCGCAAGTCTCCCTATCGACAATGATCTTATTTGGCGAAAAGAGAGTCGAAAATCGATGAAACCTGATAATCCTTCGTAGCCTGGTAATCTTAAGATCCAAGAGGGATTTCCCTTAAAGGATTTCGACTCCCGATTCCCATGAGATGGGTGACCGGAAACGTGATCGAGTGTACGAGACTCGGTAATACCTCGTACGTAGTAGAAACTCGGTATTGCGGGGGAGGAAGACAGGAAGATAGAGCTATATATATTTGAGTGGACGTACGTCTGTGAATATACATGCGATTGTAGAAGGAAGGAGGGTCGTGACTCTGGTAGCCTACATCTGAAACGCTTGGCTATCTCTCCGGCTATCCGTATGTCTCGCTGGAGTAGCCGGCGAGCTCCGCTGTTCGCTTTCAGCTCGTTCTCTTACCAACGAACACCGCTGCATCGCTCGCGAACCAGAAGCACTGACTACTCTCCGATATTTACGAGCATTCGTGCATACGCATCCCCATACTCGCTTACCGAAGCTTCGTAGACGATGGTTTTTTTTTCCCCCTTATTTATCAAAGTCAACACGAGGATTTATATTATTTATTCATTTATATTAATTATTAATGATTTATATATTAATTTCCCTTATTTATCAAAATCAAAACGAAGATTTATATTATGTATTAATTGATATTAATTATTAATGATTTATATATTAATTTCCCTTATTTATTAAAGTCAAAAAGAAGATTTATATTAATTATCAATATTTATTTATTCATTTCCTTCATTTATCAAAGTCAAAACTTTTTTACAAAACTGCCCAGAAATTTTATCAATCTTGATCTAAAATACCTCGAAAACAAATGTCCAAACCCAACCAAAATATTCCAAAATCCAAATAGAACATTAGTAGAATTTTCATAAATAATATGTAACTTTATCTGCTTTTTCAATTAATAAAAAATACTTTTGTACCCTTATATTTTTATTAAAATTAAAATTCTTTTCAATTATTTAATTTATTAAAATTGATTTAAATTTATTAAAATTTTTGTTCAAAGACCATATATTTTTTTGTCACCAACATTATTATTATTATTACTATTATTATTATTATCATAAAATGGAAAATAATTTAAAAAATGGTAATAAGATTGAGAAGAAAAGCAAGTTACAAGGGAGGATAATAGGGACAACGAAAACAAAGATAATAAAATATATAATGAGAATAATAATAAAAATAAAAACAACAACAACAACAATAATAATAATAATAATAATAATAATAATAATAATGTATATACGTCGAGAGGTTGGAACGTGCGTGCGTGAGCGGCTGGTGGAGCGCGCGCGGTGGCGCGGTGGCGCGAGCCCTGTTGCCGGTGTGTGCGAGTATGATGGTGGAGAACGCGGCGCGTCGCGGCGTAGTTGGTGTAGGTCCAGGGCCCGCCGGCTCGGCCAATCCTGGCACGGGAATTCGTGGCAGAGCTCCACCGAACGGCCAATCCACGTGCCCGCCGCTTCGGGTTACTGACCTGGCCAACGCGTTAAATATCCCATCCTGAAAAATATCGTGGCTCTCCCTTTCTTTCCTTCTCCCTCTTATTCGACTCACCCTCTTCGACCGTTTCTCACTCTCCGCATCCCTTCTCCCTCTCTCTCTTTCTCTCTCTCTCGTTCTCTTTCTCTCTCCTTCGATTTCTGTCTCTTTTTCTCTTTCTTTCGATTTCAGTCTTTCCACACGCGATACTCCAGTCCCAATGGAAAAAGTGCGCGGAGAAACGCATCGAGAAAGAGAGGAAGAGAGAAGGTGGAAAGGAGAGAGAGGAATGGAGAATTAGAGAAAGAGAGAGAGAGAAATGGAGAATTAGAGAAAGAGGGAGAGAGAGAAAAATGGAGAACCACAGAAAAAGAAAGATAGAAAGAGAGGAAGAAATGAAAAATCACAAAAAGAGAGAGAGAGAGAAAAGTAGAATTTCAGAAAGAGAGAGAGAGAGAAATGGAGAGCCCCAAAAAAGAGAGATAGAAAGATAAGGAGAAATGAAGAATCACAAAAAAAGAAAGAGAGAGAAAAAGGAAGAGAGCGAAAATTTGAGAAAGAGAAAATCAGAAAAAGATCGAAAGAGAGAGAGAGAGAAATGGAGAATTAGAGAAAGAGGGAGAGAGAGAAAAATGGAGAACCACAGAAAAAGAGAGATAGAAAGAGAGGAAGAAATGAAGAATCACAAAAAAAGACAGAGAGAGAGAAAAAGGGAGAGAGTGAAAATTTGAGAGAGGGAAAATCAGAAAACGATCGAAAGAGAGAGAAAAAGGGAGAGAGCGAAAATTTCAAAGAGAGAAAATCGCAAAACGATCGAACGAGAAAGAAAAAGGGAGAAAGTGAGAATCTGCAGGCGAGACGAAATCGAAAAGAGAGAAAGAAAAAACAGAGATAGAAAAAAAGACCGAAATCGAGAATCTCGGAGAAAGAGAGGAAATCAGAAACAGAGAAAAAGAGAGACAGAGCTAGAGAGAGAGAGAGAGGAAGAAACAGAGAGAGAAAGAAAAAATCGAAAAGAAAGAAAAGAGACGGAGAGAGAACAAGATAGAGAGAGAGAGAGAGTGATCAGGAAAGGTTTGGGGGGATCACACGTACAAGCCCCCTTTGTTTGCTCGGCCACGTTCGCCAGCTATGTGGTGAACGGCAGTCGACCGTTCACCGGCGTTCTTTCGCGCTCGCGTATTTCATTGATTGGTATTGCCCATTAAAAGGGCACCTTTATTTCATACCGACGCGCTCTCGGTACTTTTTCTCTCCTCCTCTCTCTCTCTTTCTCTTTTCGTAGAAGTGTAGATCCGGAGGACCATGCAACCCGATCTCTTCACCCCCCCCTCCCTCTCGACATCCCTTCGAGCCCTTTCTTTCCGACGGAAAACACATTGAGCCATCTCGTACTTTCAATCCCACAGCCAATTTCTCGTCCTTTGACCCCGCGATGAAATATTCCCTGAAAGAGGAATTGACGACTCGCGACGACCGAGTTCACCAAAAGGGCAGGTTCCCTAGGATCCACCCTAGTACTCGTCACATCTCGCTGAATTTCTCCTCGTCAAGATTTCTTTAGAAAACAAAAAAAAAAAGAAAAACAAGGATCCTACCGGATATGAAACTGGACGAAACTTAGCACTCTCGAAGCCTCTTAACTTCATTTAGTGATCAAAGGGTTTTCATCGTTAGGGAAAAACTTCAGTTTGTTTGGGTTTGTAAGTCCGAACGAATAAATCTTCGTTTCGAAAAGCAACAAACCCAAACAAAAATATCAAAAAAAAAACCAAGAAAATCGTCATTTCAAAGATAACATCCCTTACAGCCCTTTTTCCATCTCAAAACTCTTCCAACTTTCCTAAACACCCTTTTAAACATGCAAACCTGATTTGAGAAAAGGGTTCTTTTCACCCTTGTCCAAAAATCATCATAGCGACGAAAAATTGAATCGCCCTTAAAGATCGTACGACGAACACGACGAAATAGGTTGGAGGTAAAAAATAAAGGTTGAATAAGTGATGGAGATGAAAAAAAAAAAAATTAAAAAATAGGTAGGTCGACGTAATATAGCTGGATGCTCCGGACGCTTGCTTAAGAGAGAAAACTCACTCTTTTACTCACCAACAGAGATGGAGGGTGGCCATGAGGGGCTGGAGGGGGAAGGTTAGCTCCGGAGGTTTGCACGCGTATTAATGTATAACTATACGTACGAAGAGGGTCCACAGTCACCACAGTACCATCATCAACAGCTCCGGTAAGAACCCTACCCTTGTAGCCTTTTCTATCGACTACCCATCGGCCGAGAACTATGGAGTCGCTTTCCATCTATATCTCCCTCCTTCTCCCGACGAACCTCCACCCAAAGAATAAAACCACGTCACCCATAATTCTTCCGTAAATATTTTCACGTTAATTAGAGCGATTGCACAACAACGGAGCATCTAGGGGAATGGTGGGGGGGGTAGAAGGAGAGCGAGGAAAATCGAGGCTGGGAATAAAAAAGAAAGCATAATGGTTAAGAGACCTCCGATGGATAGGGGTTCAAAGAGAGCCTGGGAGGGTGAGGGGAGGGGGTGGTATACGCAATCCCCTTGTTATAATTAAAAAAATGTCACGCTCCAGAAATGAGAGAAAAATCATTCGCTCTTGGCAATCCCTGTTGCGCCACATTCACACCCAAGACCCTCCAATAACATTTCTCTTAGCTATGGTTTTTTTCTTTTTTTTTTTTGCTTTTGAACATTCGATAAATTAGCCAAATAAAAAATATGCAAGTATGAAGTGTGGAGAGAAACAATTTTTTTTTTTTGTTTGGGAAAAACGTATTTGGACATGTTTTTTTGTTGTTGTGTTTTTTGATGAACGTCGAATCAAATAGAGAGACCAGAAGCGTCGAAGGATTTTTCGCGAATTGCTAGGAAATCGAAAAAACTTCGTCAGCGAAGGAATAATCCAGGTGACTTTTCATTTCCCAAGAAATCCCATGGAAATTTTCTGGCTTCCTTTGCTTTTCGTTTCCGGATGAGAAAAATCGGGAAAAATCAGGAAATCCGATGAAAATTCAGGGATTCCACGAATCGTGCCTGAATAATTTTTTGAAGAACTTTTTGAAGGGCTTATTAATTTTTTTAAATTTTTTAGTTTTCTTTTTTTTTCTTTTTTTTTAACGATAGAGAAAAATTTGTTTGGGTTTGTTTGGGTTGATTGATCCCTCAAAAGCTGAAAGACGATGGAAGACACGAAAAGGGCACGAAAAAAGGGAGATCGAAGAGAACAGGAAAAGCCCCCTGGTGATGACATCCCTTTCCAACCCTTCACCCCCCATTCAAGTTACTACCCCCCATAGAGAGAGAAACTTTACTTATCGAAGTTCACTGTCGAGTACTTGCGGTCTTGACACACGTTTCTTGCAACTTGTCGCATCATCCCGTCCTATTTGCAGTTACAACGAACCGTAAAAGCGTCGAGTCTCGCTTATCTGGATCTGGACTGCGCGCTCGCATCCGCCATTGATCGATCTAGACCAAACGAAATCACTCGGAATCCCATTTCCTTTGACTCGAGCCACGAACAAAGAAATTCAATTTTCCTGGGAAAAATCACCAGCCGGATTAGTTATGCCACAAATATACGTGACTTTCGATGATCATGGTGAGTCGCTTTGCTCAGGCTTACGATGATAATTCAATACTTGGATCGGTGACCGTCCAGCTCGCGCTCAAAAAAACGATGAATTTATGAAAATTTATGCATTTTTTTGTTGGGAAATAAACGCAGATTTTTGAGTTTTTTTTTGCATGATAAAAAGTATTATTTCAAGTATCTTTGACAATTTTTTGAACAATTCTTATCTAAAATTTAAAAAACCGAGTGAATTTCGTTTTTGAATCGTATTATTTATTATTCAATTGGAGGATTCAATGAAATAATGGTTTTTGAAAAAATGCTCGTCGATCGAAAATAATCATCGAAATTTCGGTTTAAAAAAACTTTATTTTTTCATATAAAATAAAGTATGCACTGAACAAAAATTCTTCGATTATGAACTTACTTTGATATATTAAAAATGTCTGTGAAATTCAATTGATTTGTTGTTTTTGCTAAATTTTCGGCACCGATCCTGAATTTCCGAAAAATATTGACTTTCAATTGTCCCGTAAAAAAGATTAAATATCAATTGTACATTAAAAAATATTGATTATTAATTGACCAGTAAAAACATTGAATTTTATCGAAATAAAATCCAAAAATATCGATCGAACAAATATCATTTTTTTTTATTTAACATTTTTCAATTTTGGATTTCGTTCCAAAAGTAATTGAATTTGAAAAAATGCACAAAAACTGGTGATGATTCGATTATTCGTAATTATCGTGATTCGTCTATCAGAAGTTGGACGAAAAAAAGTATTTCATCTATTCATCTTATGTTGCACGGTAGCAATAAATCTTCGGATAATTGAGCTTTCGTATCACGATTGGTTCTTTCATCACCAGGGGTGCGCAGTCCCGAGATAAAAACCAAAAGAAAAGGCGGAGTAAAATAAAAATGTGAAGAAAAAAGAAATCTCGTGGATCTCGTGTACCGAGAATTTACCGGTGGCTCGTAATGACAGGTAGTAAGAGCATTAGCCACAGCGGTAGAACCACGGGGCACGTATAGATGCATCCGGTACAAGTCGGTTGGCGCGAGAGAGCGAATGCAACAGCCCGTCCGACGGATACAAAAATCAAGATGCTGCCTTTGGACACTCCGATCTCCGTACGGTCGTTACCCACTCATGTACATATGTTCTCCACTTCTATCAGCCAACTTCCAGTTATAAAGGCATTTGGATCCTCATCGATCCTCATCACTACCGAATACCTCGTCTAACTCCAACTACCGAATTATTACTAATATTCGAATACAATAAAAAAAGTTCATTAAAATAACTTTTAAAGGATTAATAAAAACAATTAAATATTCGAGCAAATTAATTAATACAAATGATAAAAAGCAAAGCATGATTCAAGCTAAATAATTAATCGAATTAATTTTGATAATTGATTAATAAAAACGATTAGTATTAATTATTGTATTTTTTTAACTTGTAAAAGTTTTTTTCATTTTTACTTACGTTTTACTTTTAAATTTACTTTTTGAAATTTGGATGGTAATTTGTAAAAACGACAGAAAGTCAATATGCGAACGAAGTAACTAAAAGTTAAAAAAAAGTCATGAAAAGTTCATAAATAAAAAGTAATAACAAATAAATATTAAATTAATTGAAACTTAATTCAATACTAATAAAAAAACATACTTCAAATAATCAGAAGTAAATAACTGACGATTATTTAAAAAAAGAATTTTAATAATTATCTCCAATCCTAAATTATATTTTGAAATATAAAAAATTTAATACAATTGATAGAAAAAATGCAACAAGTACCTAATAGAACAAAAGTGTAACAAAAACAACGATTTAAAAAATATAAAAACTGTGTTACAAAATGTTGTATTCGTTACTGAATTATTAATTTATTATTTGTTAAAAACCATTAAACGTCTAAAAAATGATTTTTCCTATATCAATCACGAATCCGGTAAATAACTTTTCCACTGGGAATCCCAAATGGATTCTCGGAAAATACGAGGACTGATTTTTCTTTTCTCTTTTCGGCGGGCCAACAAGTTTTTCCTGATCGGTGTTCCTGATGGGAACGCGGATTGCGTGAAAGACGAGAGGAACCGGTCGTTTTTAATGACAGGTAACATTCGCGGTACGATAGGAGGCAGAAGAAGTGCAGGCCGCAGAAGCGGTAGCCGCAGCACGTAGACACATCCGTTCCAAGTGGGCTTGCAACGGAGCACGGGGCCGACTCGGTAAGCCGATTATCCACCTAAATACGAAGCCAGAGCGCTGCCTGTGGCTTAAATTGATGTCGCCCCCCGGCCTCCCCCCTCCTCACGTCCCACCACGCAATTCTTCTTTGTCTATTTCTCCAACGAGCTCTCTATTCGTAACGTACAGACGAAAGCCAAATGGCAATAATAAAGCACACGAGTATCAACATTTAACGTTAAAATCACTATCCCATTTATCAAAACTCGAAAAATCATCAAACGTCCAAAAAATCGGACATTTCTAATCCATTGTCGAAACGAAGTATTAACTGTACACGTCACACGTGATTGTAGAAGAATTAACTAAAATTATCGCTCAGCTTCTCGAAGATTAATAATTTTAGAATTATTTAATTAAAATTTTTTATTTCAATTTTGGAATTGAACTCTGGGCTTATGAATTTTGAAAAACGTGGTCCTCGGCTTTTGGTAAAAAAAGGTGATCGATCGCGAAAAAACTGGACGTTTTTTAAGTTACGTCGATAATGTAGGTCTCGATTTTTTACGAAGGTTCCTTCTGCTTCGCCTTAAAGTGATAAAGGTTTTGACAAAAGCTGAAGTATGACAGCACTGAAAATTATGATAAATTCATTGACAAGTATTTTGCGATTCGTATCAATTTTCTCCTATTTTAAAGCCCTGAATGAAAAGCTTCAGGATTTTATCAGAAGGAAGTGGGTAAGGCTGTAAAGGTCAGACATCGTAAAACTGGCTTTTTACGACTTTTTCACGTCATGGTTAATCAATTCACCCTGATTATAATTATTTCAAATAAAACATTGTCCAATAATCCACTTTGTGTAAAATGGCGACTGAAAATGAAGAAAAAAAATCGGTCACGTGACAGAAAACTGCTTTCGAGCGTTGAAGGATTCAAAGAGGTGGGGATCGATTTTGCATCGTCGATATTTGAAAAAAGGCTGTTCAGGGTGACGATCGAACATCCTGCGGGATGAGGGAAGAATTTACGATCGGATGGGCGGCATCTTACGTATCACTGTCGCGAGCAGAAAAGCTGCACTCGACGGAACGAAGGAATGTGTCGGAAGGACGTATGTTGGCGGATCAGAAAAAGACGCGGAAAAGATGGGAAGGAGGATGAGAAAGAATGAAGGGGAGAGAAAAATAAAGTGGAGATCGACAAGAAAGGGAAGAAAAAAAAAAGCAAAACGGAGGCACGACATTTTTCCGTGGGCGGGATTTTGAAACCTGTTTGAGGGCTTTGAATCTTGAGGGAAATAGAGGCCCGTGGAGACCAACGAGGACGATCCTACCTGAATAATGGTCGAAGAAAACCGAGGAGACTCGGTGGTCCACGAAAGAGGGGGAACGAAGGAAAAATCGAAAAAAAACGGGATCGAGAGGGATGAAGAGAAGAGATGGACCTGCCGATCCCTACGAACTCGAAGATACGTACCACCCGACAAAAAGTAGTTTGTCGCGAAGCAGTTCCCGAAGCTGAGAGAGTATCTCTCTCTCTCTCTCTCTCTCTCTCTCTTTTCCTCTTCCTCTCATGATCTTCACCTTTCGCCTCTTCTTCCCTTCCTGTCATACCCCCGCCTTGACATTTCTTTCCCCATCTCTCGACAACCCTCTTTTTACCATTTCCATGCTATTCTTTAACATCGAAGCGACCCGTCGTGTTATACCGATCGAGTGAATGATCAGCTCCATTTATTTCGTCCAACCAACTGCGGATTCCTCGTTTCTTCAAACGATCGTTCATCTTCGAGCGAATTTGAGACGTTCTCTCCGATCCTTGCTAAAAAACCATCGGAGAAATATCACTTCTTTTTTACATTTTTTCGTCCGTTCAATCATTTTTCAAATTTGACGATCCCAAACAAATCGAATTTTTCGACATTTTTTCAAAACTTCATCAGTGAGTTTATCCTTTATTTACGCCAATCGAAAAATACTTGAAAGGCGGTTTTCTTCCTCGAAAAGAAATGCTAAAAAATCCCAATTTGTAGTTCCCAAAAAATATGAGTTTTATTCACTTTTTGGACAATTATTAAATTTTAGAAAGAAATTTGTTGAACTCGTTTTTACGTTTTTTCGTCCGTTCAATCATTTTTCAAATTCGACAAACCCAAACAAGTCGAATTTTTCAACATTTTTTGAAAACTTCATCGTTGATTTTATTCTTTATTTACGCTACTCGAAAAATACTCAAAAGGCGGATTTCTCCCTCGAAAAAAAATGCTTAAATATCCCAATTTTCAGTTCCCAAAAAATACCAATTTTATTAACTTTTTGGACAATTATTAAATTATAAAAAAAATTGTTCAACCGATTGTTATTCTTTTTTTTTTAGATTTAGTCTTTGATGGAAAATTGTAAAGCTTGGTTAACAATTGCAGCCAGCCAGTGCAAGTAGAAGTGTAGAGGGCAAGTAGAGGGTGCGTTTGCGTAACCTGTAACGTACCCGAGTTGAACTCTTTGACGCGCTTTGTCGGGGCAAAGTCAGGGTGAAGCGTGGCTACCTTGACGACACAATAACGCTTGTGAGCTTGAGCTCGGGAGTGTACTTGCGTGTAATGTTCAACCAACACCAGTGGAAAACGGTTCTCGGTTACGCTCGTAGTGAACTACTAACTTATAAGTGCGGTATGCAAAGTCTTGCCGGCTAACGATTACATTCACGTGCTCCGCAGCCCGAGAGACAGACGAGGACGAGACTAGCTGATTGTGGGAAGCGTACTCAGCGAAGAAAAGAAAACCACTGAAACCCACAGAAAATCCGTTACAACAATTGACACATTTGCAAAAAATATAAATACAAAGCTAGAACCATTATTAAGATCAGTCCTTGGATGGATGACCGCGAATTGAATTTTATTTATTTATTTATTCATTTAATTGTTTGTCTATTTTTTTCATTTTTATTCATTTTAATCAGCTCGTTTTCGAAAATTCGATTTCTTAGGAGAAATTGCCCTGGGAGATTTTTTTTATTCTGCAATAGTTTTAAGGGTTTATCTAATCGCAAATTTTCCGCTGATTACGAATATCATAGAATTTTCGTCGAATGCACTGCACACAGCAAGAAAAATCGTGTTTTTAGCAGTTTTTTAGCCCTTTTTTCCAAGGAAATTTTGGGCTTTGGGGAAAATGAATAGTAGATTCGTGCTCAGGGGATAAAATTACATTGAAACGGACCACTTAAAAAAATATTAAAAATCCAAATTTTTTTGGATTTTTGGGGAAAATACGTTTTTTCACTAAATCATCGATAACTTTTTTTCCTTTGGGTTTTGGCACTCCAGTTTGTGCTCAATCTCTTCGTTATGATTTTCTTTTCAAAATGCTTTTTTTAAAATTCAAATCCGATGATTTTTCGATTTTTGGCAGAATTTCAAAGTTGAACCATCGATTTTTGCCAATTTTTCCATACATACCCCTTTGCCTCTTTTTCCAATTAAACCTCAATAGCATAAGAGAAGCTGCCTCTACGACCTATTGAAATCTCGCGATTTTCGCGATTCCGGAAAAGTGGCCGGAAAAGTCGAAAAATAATTTTTTCCGTTTTAAACTCTCAAAAGGGTCTGTTCAATCGGAAATTTTCCGCTGATTACGAATATGCCCGAGTTTTTTCCAAAAAGTACAAAATTTGACTGGAAAAATGCAAAAAAAACCGTTTCGAATTTGGCGTGGTTCACTCGCCGACCGGTTGGTCGACGATCGCGTTATTCTAGGTCAGTGTCGCCACCCTTCCAGCCCTTCGCGACAAGCTCTTCCTCCCTGTCTCCGCTCTCCGAATTCTTTAACAACTAAAGTCAGACAAAGAAACGAAGAATCCCTCAAGATTCCTTATTTAAGAACAACTTCGAAGAAACTTCGAGAAGGGACATCCAGCAGTCGGTAAAGTCTTGATACAATAATAATGCATTAATTACTTTGGAATTGTTCAATTGATAACTCAGTATTTATAAATAAATTAATTTTTATTAGCCCATTTTTTATTAAAAACATAATTCAATATTTTATAATAGAAAAAAAATTATTTAAACGATGAATAAATCAGTAATTATCAAAAAACTCAATATGTATTTAATTGTTGGATAATTATTAATAATAGTTAAATTATTCGAATGTAGTAGTAATTGAATAAAAAAAATCGCAAAACAGCTGTAAAACTTTGACAATTTTTTTTATTCGTTTGCACGATCGACTTATTTTCGTAATGGAGCCCACGAAAAAGGGCTCGAAGTACGGAAGGGAAAATACGTATTTAAAATGCACCCCGACGGAGACCTTGAAACGATAAAAATTATGTGGAAAATAAATTGCACTGGAATTGCGAGCATCATTTGCAAAAGGTTCCATATTCTTTTCTACGCGGCTCTGTTTATTTATTTATTTTTTTCACGACTAGTCCAAGATTGCGTAACTATACCGCGGTGAACGAATTCATGGTTGGATATTGAGAAAGGGTTGTGCAGGAGCGACATATTGTCCCGCAACCGAAGCTTTCGAGACAGTAATCATGCAAAAAAATAAGTACGACATGTGCACTCGTAAATGCGTGACCGTATGTCTCCTATTTTTTTTTTAATCGTGCACTTCGTCATCCTTACCTTTTTCTTTCCAAATTGCCGACATTTTTGCAATCGATCTGCCACAAAACGCTAAAAATGCTCATTTAAAAATCATCAATTATAATGATTTAAAAAATCCCATAATCAATAATACTAATTATTTTCGGAATTCAAAAATAATTTATTTTACAGATTTAAAAAATCTTGGGATCATTAACTTCAATTATTTAAAAAAATCGTAAAGTCATTCATTTAATTGATTTTGAAAATCGGAAAATCATCGATTCTAATTATGTTACAAACCCTAAAACCATTAATTCCAACAATCTAAAAAAACCCAAAATCGTAAATTATAATAATCTGAAAAATCATAAAACCAGGAACCCTAGTAAAAAGAAGGATTCATGGTTTTCCGATTTACAATAATTTTACGATGATTATTTTCGATGAATTTGTATTTTTTAATATTGTTGGAATCAGAGGTTTCAGACTTCGTCAAAAAAATTCATTTTCCAAATCCCACATTCACTATTATACCCTCAATCGCAAAAAACACAAAAAAAAAATCAAAATCAAATTTGCATATGAATCAATAATCCCCTTTGTCGAGACAATTACCAAACGAGTCCCGAGGTAATTAAGGGGTCCGGCAACGATAATTCGAATCGCAAAGCCGCGAGTCATTAAATCCAAAATACCGAGTATTCCGTACACTTCTCAAAGTATCAAACGAAAAATTCATCACCAACGAACTTTCCACCATGAAAAAAGAAGAAAAAAAAAAGAAAAATTATTTCCATCGGTTGTTTTCGTAGCTTCGTAGATCGCGATAAATTTTCTCTTCGTTTTCGCAAAACTTCGAAGACCCAACAGCCGTGGTTTCAAAGTTTACGATTTCGTTTCAATTTTCCTTTTTCTCCACTTTCTCGTTTCCAACATCCATGGCAATTTGCAAAAGCGGAAAGAATAAATATATATCGCTTTTTATATTCCTCTTTCGCGATCATTGCCGGCTTTTTTTCTTTGCGCCAGTGAATTAATGGCCGCGAGGGGAGGGGGAGGGGGTGAAAGAAAGAAACGTGGGAGGGGGGGGTGGGGTCGGTGGGAGGAGAGGATTCACACGAGGCAACTTATGCACATTCTGCGTCCTATGATTAGAGTCCCATACAAGAGGGACTTCACCCTCGATTCACCCCGGCAGCTGAACCATCAGCACCGTCCAAAGAGAGTACAATTTTCCATTTCTCCTCGACTTCCCCCGGGTACTGCAGCGCACTGCACGCCTTATCGTCGTTGCACCCTCCATGAAAAAAAAAGAAAAAAAAAACCATCGAACTTTTTTTTCCTTATATTTCCCACCTATCGCCAGTAATTCCATTCTCCCTCCCCCCCTTCCTCTTCTCTTATCCCGCATTGTGCCCCTTTCCCTTTTTTAAGCGTTTCACATGGGACAGGTGCGCTTGAATCGCCAATGGCCGTCTCCACCGTGGTTGCGAAGGTCGCGCCTGTTCGCCCTTCGACGAGTCCCTCGAATCGTCCGTGTATTCATTATTTTTAAGTTGAAGTTCAAAGCTGCAAACTTTGGAGTATCGATCATCCAGAAACGCGAACGATATTTCGTTTTCCAATGGTAAATTATTCCGGTAACTTTGAGCATCTCCACCACCGAACGAATTACGATCCCAACAAGAGAATTACAGAAAAATAAAGTTTATGAAGGAGTGAATTTTTTTTTCTTTTTTTTTATTGGCCTGTGACCAATTTCGAGTGAAGTGTCATTTTGAGCCAGTTCCCCTCGTTCGTAAATATTGTTTTAAACGGTCTCGGAAAAAAAGGTTTAATTCGATTGTACATATATATTTATATTCAGTATATTTATTATATTTATTTATGAATATTTATATATCCATATATATTGACGACGAATTAAAAACTTTTTTTTCTTGCATTAGAAAACTAAAAAATATACTATACATTAAATATATATAATATAAATATATTCAACAATTTGCTTAGTTATTTTTGTTTATTTTTTGTTTATTCAAAACCAGCTGGTAGAAAAGTTTACTAAAAAATATAAAATCATTAAACAGACTAAAACAATAATTTAATAATTGAACGTTAGCTTTACTTTATTAAAAAACAGTTAATTGAATTATTTATTAATAATAGATATCATTCGTCACTAAAATCGGTACGAAGCCGAAACAACGTATCTAGTATTTAGCACGCACGATCAGTCCGAATGTTTCGAGCTCCAAACCGAGTTCGAGTGTCGTCCACTTCAAAAACGAATTATTTCAATTGTTGAGCAGTAATTAAATTAATTAACGTTTAAGCAGAATGAACAAAATAATGGATCATTGCATAATCACATCTATTTAATTATTTATTAATTTTAATATACCTTTTTCAAATCGAATTTTATTTATTTTATTGTTTTTTTTTTCAATTATGAAAATTAATATTTTATTGAAGCTTCGATTTTAGTATTCTTTAAGGATACGACCTGATTTTTCTCAATGTAAGTTATCGATCGAGTCGCAGCCAACTTTTCGATAAAAAATCTTTTTTCGTGGCACATAATTAGGAATTTTTTTCGACCGATATTATTTATTAGGTTTTTAGACCGACATTATTTATAAAGCTGGTTTTGTAACGTCAGCTATTTTAGGATTGAATAGGTCGTCTCAGGAGGAAGCGTTTGAAATGTACACGAATGTATAGATATCCATTCGATGATGCATCAATGGAGGACGGTGGGGTTGCATTCGTTAGGCATAGATGCAGTAGTAACACCTGTCGTTACCCAGACATGAACTCGGTCGTGACTAATCCGTGCCCGGTTACCAATTTTACGTCACTGTGTATCGAGACCAGTCGAAACTCTGTACTAACACGTACGTACGTGTATCTATGGAGAGTACTATGTGAGCGTGTAAATGCTACGATTAATGGTTTACAGGAGCTTGTCATTGGACAAACCCCGGGATTGCCAAATCAATAACTCACCTATCACGTGTGACCGATCCATTTGACAAGAATTCGGACATCGTTCATAATATGGACGCAATGTCGACATTCTACGAAATTTAAGATCGATCAACGTACAATTCAACAAAGTGAAAAAATTCTAGTCGAATTATTCAATTGTAATTATTTATTTTATTTATTTTTTTTGGTCGTAATAAATATTTAATTTTAATTCGATTTAAATTAGGTAGGTAATAAAAATGATTGATTTTTATTTTTTTGTTTAGGAAAAATGTCGATTTATATTGTTTAATACTAATTATTAATAATTATTTTCAGTAGTTTAATACTTTGGTATAGAATTGGTATACAATTTAGTTTATTTAGTATTAAATTAGTATGAAAATTATTTGAATACTAATCATTAGTAAACAATATTCTTTTATTGCAGTTTTTTTAATATGTAAAAAAATCGATTTAAATGATTTGATCGAAATAGTTTCATCTGAATTTGATAAAACAACGATTCCTTTTTCACATTCAGATTCTTTACCCACGATATTTGTTTCACAAATCTAAATTAAATATTTCCAACAAAATAATCAAAATTCAGTATTTTTCAACTGTCAAAAAATCATTTTGATTTATTGATAAAATGTAAAAAAAAATGTTTCTACTCTAAACTTTATAAAAAGAAAAACTTGTGAAGCATTTCGTGTTCAATTTCGAGCTTTCGACACAAAACCCATATTGACAATAAATAAAAAAAGGACCTTTCCATGAATTTTAAAATCTTTGAAAAATTGAACGAAAAAGGAGGAGCCCTTTTGGGCTCTTATTTAAACATGGTGGCAACCTAGCTTAGCCATTGGAGTCCAGTAGATGGAAAGGGAATCGGAACTGAAATAAAGGGAGGTGAGTAGCCGAATAAGGTAAAGGGGAAGGGGGGGGTGAAAAAAATGCTTGGTCGACGAAACGTGGGGGAAACCAAAAAAAAAAATAAATAAAAGGTTATATATATATTTATATATATATAGCGTGTAAGGGCAATACTTTCGAGGGCCACCGTGTGCCCGATTCCATCGTGGAGAGGGACTGTGCGAAACGTCGTGGCTGCCTCATCGCGCCCAGACCTACCCTAAATAACCCTGTTAGGCCTCTCTCCGAGCAAAGTCGGGAGAGAGAGGGCAAGAGAGAGAAAGGAGGAGGAGGAGTGGGGGAAAGCAGCTGAATTCGCGATTCTCGTCGACCCTCTCTCTCCCCCCTCCCCCTTTACTCCACCTCTCTGTCTCTCGAGTCAATACTTTGGCCGGTCTCGTCCGGCGGTCCCTAACCTTACCCACATCGAAACTCTGTGGGGCTCGCGTCGTGCTCGATCCGCATAACAATAATTGGCCAGGGTACAACTCCCGGTACAGCCTGGAGAAAGAATTTTCTTTTCTACTTTCTTCTCTCGAAGATACGCCGGTTATCATCTGCTACCAAGAAACCCAGAAAATCGAGGGTCAACACGGGTTCCATTTTGGAAATGGGTGAACTCGACTTTTTTTAAAAGACTGGAGGAGGTTGTGTGTTTTTTTTGTACGTTTTATTGAATTTTGAAATTTTTGGAATTTGTGGAAAGGGCTACTTTTTTTGGTACGATTTATTGAATTTTGGGAATTTTTAATATCGTTGGAAAATATTACTTTTTTCCGGTTACATTTTTTTTTATTTTGTCAATTCTGGAAATATGTTTTGGAATTTTACTGGAAGATGTTAGATTTTTTTTCTTACGATTTATTAAATTTTGCGAATTTTGGAAATGAACATCTCATTGTTCCGGAAATCACAGATAATATTGATTAGGATTAATATTATCTATTTCAACAAAGCTTCATTTTGTTCGAGATAATCAAATATAAAAAATATATTATTTAATAATTAAAATAATCTATATTGAATCGACATTCCTTGACTGATAATACTTCATTAACATTCAATATATGAAATATATGAAACGCTAATAAAAAGGGTCATTGATAATACTGAAAATCGTTTGAGCCATAAATCACGTTCTCGTGCAACCTAAACACAAAAGTGAACGTGAATTCTGACATTACACATTTTTATTCACACGTTCGAAAAAGAAACACGAGTTTTCTCAACAGCCACGATCACCATGCGTAACGAATAACATTAACTTGACCATGCTCGTTTTATTTTTTTTTTGTCTCGTCGTTCGCGTTCCTCGTACGTTGCTGACCTGAAAAAAAAATTGCTCGGCTTGCTCTCCTAGCGAGTGTTATTCCAATATACGTATATTATAATAGCCACCACCGATTGGACGCAGTCGCGAAGCGCGTACTTACGCACCAATTAATGGATCCGCAACAAATAGCTTTCGTAACGCCATTTCGGTCCCGTTATTACTTCTGTTTCCAATACTATTTTTTTTTATTTATCTTTACCCAATTACGTCAACATTAAAGTTGAGAAAAATGATAGAATAAAATCGGTAAAATATCGATCGAAAAGAAAAGTCGGAAAAATCAGTAAAAAAAAAGGGTCGGTACAAAAAAAAGAAAATTGGGAGAAATCGATTGAAAGAAAAATCGTAAAAGAAAATCGAAAGAAATTAGAAAAAAATTGAGAAATAGATCATAAAGCAACGATAAAAAAAAATCGGAAAATTCGATCGTTAAAAAATCATTAAAACACTCGCAAGACCGTCACTCAATGATCGAAAAAAAAGAAAAAAAATCAATAAAAAAGAAAAGTATAAAAAATCAGTAAAAAAAATTGGTCGATACAAAAAAAAAAGAAAATCGGTAAAAATCGATCGCGCCCTCTTTTCTCTCGGAAGTGGACAATTACGGCGTGCCAGATTCATACTCGTCTTCGAGATTCGCACGTCTCATGCATTTGCGTCGGTGATATTCGTTATCAATTCAACCGATGAATACCATTGACTCGATCATTTGAATTCATCAAACGATGAACACGAATGACGTACGATAATCGTTATCGAAATGATGAAAAATAAAAGGGACGAGAAATAAATGAAAATCAAAAAAAAAAAAAAAGAAAA
>JAPYZJ010002178.1:0-22187 GCA_030522765.1 Ophioninae sp. B BG-2022a
AAGACACAGAAGATCACTATTTTTTGTAGCTAGGAGTATTAGTTTTTGAGAAATGGCGGTATTCCATATTGGGGATACTATTCCATATTTGGTTACTTTTCTCTACATACCTGTAGGGAAACCGACCAATCTTTTTATAATTTGAAAAACAAATGAATACGAAAGCTCGTTGATGGATACAGAATATCCTTGCCGATCCATGACAAACTTTCACACCGGAAAGTAATAACAAGCAAATTATACCAAGTATTCTCGCCTGCTTGTCCATTATTGGCATGTATATCCGACTGCTCATAACCTAGAACCGAACAAAAATAGCCCGAGTTTATCGCAAACGTGTAAACAGTAACGATTTTTTGCCAGTACCGCGCGGGTCACCATCTATGAAGGGCATCAACTCTCGACGTTAAGGAATATCATTATTGGCCATTTCTCGATGCCTGTAGACATTGGTCGGTTGAACGTGTTAAGTTTCGGAATATCCACAGGCTCGCGTGAATCCAGCACACCTGTGCGCGAAAGAGGGAACAAAAGAGGTGATATCAGACGCTCACGAATTCTTGAGCTGACGCCACGAGATGCCACCTATATCGGATAGAGATAGAAGCACTGGTGTAGGCTTCTGGCTGTTCTTCCAACCGGCTACTGAGAAAGACGGAACGTACATATAAATCGAGTAACTTAAGCCGGTATAATGGACTATCGATTTCGTGGCAGAGCAGAAACGCCGGTAGCACACGAAGACCCGAAGATATGGCAAAGTGGGTGGTTCTTCGCATCTGTACATAGGCACGTGTGTGTGTTTATCTGTGTATATGGATCACCTACGACGTTTACACACTGGCATAGGATCGGTCGTGACAATGTCGTTCAACCCACTCCGGAGCGTTTATTTACTGGAAAATTAACCGTAAGTCGAGGCTTCATGCTCGGACGGATTAGAAAGAATTACCTTCCGTAATAGGGTCGACGACGATTTTGAAAACGTTCGATAAAGAGCTGTGTTGTATTCACGTTTACTCGTCAAATAAATTCGACTTAAAATGGTTATCTGAATTCAAACTCGCGAAAAGCATGATTATAAAATTGTGAAAAGAAAACAAGATGTGGCTTCTAGGAATATCGTTGTACTGATTAAAATGATCGGTTGTGTCCATAATTATGATAATACGAGACGATTGTTTAACATGAGGAATAATGGTGAATTCAGCATAAATCGCAGATAAAAATAATACCACCACAATCACTGCACATTGATTAATGGAACTCATTGTCAATACTGACCAGTTCGATTTCTGTAAAACCTCAGAATTATGCATAGACCAAAAGCCAGGGATGTTACGTAAAAAAAATGAACTCAATATCGAGAATTACAGAGAATTGATAAACTGCTCAGAAGCTGGCTGTCATATTTGAGTTTTCATTTGAGGAGTATCATATACGTGATTCCAGGCTAGGGAAAGATGTACCTGTGGAGTGTTAATCGGATTCGTCAGGGAAATCGCGCGAACTGTCTCTGAGACTCGTATGGTTTAAGTAATTCCGCGGGCACACACTCTCCACCTCTCGCGCTTTCGAATCACGATTGCACACACCGCCAAGCCTGCTTCGTTGTAACCGCGAATACAAGCCGCAGCAGCGAAACTCGAAACTCGAATGTACGAGAAACCACCCCGTTCTCTGCGCTGGAGCTTGATTGTCGTCGGCAAGAATTAAATTAACCCAACTGTGCAGACGAAGAGTGCAAAGTCTGCAGTTAAAAGGACGTAAGTATAAATTTCTCGTTGTCAATTATAGTCGTTTCAATTGAATTTTATCGGTAATCAGTGCGACTGAGTTCGCCTATTGCGACGAGTTGAGAAAAGGATTTATCTTGAAGATATTCAGGGTAGTTCGGTGACGAACCATGGAAGCTTTGGAAATTGGGGTACGGAAGACTCTGTCAAAAAATTGAGGGTTGCGAACGTGTACACATGCGTTATAAAGGGACGACAAATACAGACTAATGGATTCGACTTGATAGAGTTTTTAACGAAACGCTGCCTCTACCGATCTCGCCAACGAATTTTACCACGAACATTTGGAGCTTTTTAAGAGCTCACAAAGCTGCTTTAAAAGAAGAAGAAGAAGTAGGGTACCGCAGGAATAATCGATACCTTCTTTCTACATATATGTGCCATTTTGTTTACATCATTGATACAACCGACATTCGAAATATCCGACGGCGGTTCGATTCGGTGCAGCGTGGATATATCCTACCGCTCGACCGCTGCGCTCTAATTGATTTCCTGTTCCAATTAGAATCTGCCGAGGAGATTGCAAAAAAGGACGAGTACTACCTGCACGGATCGTGTCAGGGTGTATGTATATCTGTACGTGTAGATCTTGTACGGTATCATTCAGGCTTCAATTGAGATATCTCGAACACATGGATACCCTTAACTTTCGGCGTTTCTCTATTTCTCTATCTCCATTCCAGACTGCTGACTTTGATCTTGGCCTCTGTGTGGATTTTCTTCTGTCGATACCATTTTTCTTTGCCGAATACGTGCAGAATAGTATTTAAGACAAGCCACCTTTGGCATCCTTGCTTTTGCGTATGAAGTCAAAAGGGATCAAAACGATGATGGAACGATAAAAAGGATGTGCAGACTTTACAGCTCGGTGAGGTTGAAGGCAATTCTACTATTCCGTTCAACGTAAACATCCAACGTTATCGTTAATTTATATGAAACCGCCACGTAGAAAAATACGTGAGACACATTGGGGAAAAAAACTATAAATAAAACATCGACCACTCGTGTTAAAATGGAGAATGGATTGAACGTTTGGCATAGAGTGATTGTGAAAACGCTATAAATACACACACACACACACACACTTACACACATATATATATATATATATATATATTTGCTGTCAGTAGATCGTACCTTTCTCTACGGTCTTTTGTGCTGGGGATAATGAGGACATTCGTATGTGCATTAGAAAGTACCCGCGTACCGTTACGAGAGGGTCACTTTTCAGTAAACTCTATATAGTATACTCACGCGCACATGGTAAGGGAGCACTGGTACATACGTACTCGTATCCTCGAGGGTACGAAAAGCCAGTACGGTTCAGCTTTGGCAAACGAAATACGACGCCAATGTGCAAGAGGTAACACATCGGTACTATACACTCCGAAGGGGATTCTTTGGGTTGGAAGAGCTTCCAGTGACTCCAGTGCCCTATCCTTGTGGGGTTGAAGCTTTCCTTTGGAATCCTAATCTTTTAGCTTTCCATAAACGCGCAGAGGTTCGATGTTCTGGTATTTTAAGACTTGCTTTTTCATTTCAGTCTCGCTCGAACTCTCGCATACTCTGTTATTTGCTCTTGACAGTACATTATCTGGAGACAAGGGTACGCAGCATTCCCGGTGAATAATTACAGTCCGGGAAGATCGAGGAGCTCATTTGTGGGCGCAGCCACCGTGAAAAAATGATTTGCAAAGTTTTTCCATTTTTTTTGCCTCCGCATCGCCGATAAGATACCCCTCACTTTGTTCCTATAATGGTCGTTATTAAGAGAACTGTATTGCCCGGGCAAAGACGTTTCCCTTCTTTCCAGCCACGAAATTTTTACTTCGACAGAAGCGATAAACCATCCAGTCGTTTTTCCGTTTTCTCGGTCCGATCGTATATATACGTAATGCTTAAGCTAACGAAGGAAACCTGAGACTTCACGAGGGTTTCTGACTCAACCCACTACCACGAACGTATATAACGTCCCGAACTATCCCGGGATTAAGTCCGTTGAGTCTAATCAGCCGGATTGACTGCAATTTGCCGCTCTTATCTACGTCCTTCGTTTGCCCTTCGCGGTGAACGAGCTTAAGGGAAGGAGTGAGAAATAGAAAACCACCACTCTCCTTTCAACCTCATCTTATCTATTGGAAAATGTCCTGGAGGGAGCTCTAGCGTTCACTGAGATCTTCCTTAACAGGTTCGCATTCTTTCTTAGCACCTTCTAAGTTTATGGGAAAAGAATCATGGCTTGAAGACATTCGACTCCAGGGACCGATCCTGTAATAGCTGATAGTCCATAGAACCCAAACATAATGTACATAACCCAACCAATGTCATCAGAATCATCGTTGGATGAATGCGAGCTCGTTTGTATGCAGATACCTTCCAAAATCGCTCTGTTTCTCACAGCAACAATGTGCAGCATTTTGTGAGCTGCATTTGAGGTAGCCAGATGTTCTGACAGCCAAGACTGAACAGATTGAAGGGATTGAATATATACTTCCTATCTTCATATATCTATACTTGAAGTCGATTTTGATTGAAATTTTGTTTGCAATTTTGTTTGTTCCACCAGAGTTGATCACGAACTCCAAACATTCAACCTCCATTTCAGTGAAAGATTAAATGTCGAGAGAAACGATCGACTGCGGGATAAAACGGTATGTGAACTGGAAATTCATCTTTATTCGTGTGACACGATTCTCTAACTCGTGTTTATCTAACTGTGGTTTTCTTGCCATGTTTTCTTCATTTATTAACTAGTAACTAATGATTTAAGAGTAGGAAATGAATTATAGCAGTAATTTCATTCATGATTTAGGAGCTAAAAAATTACGTCATGGTAGTAAAAAAATGTTAACGCATGATAAGCAATCAGTTATTGGCTGCAGTATTAGAATTAATTGTTAGAAAGAGACACTCACCCGCGTTGTTACTGGCGAAATTTAGATCCTTACCTGGAATAAGAGAAAAATGGAAAATATAAATATACAACATCAGCAGACACGTTCACTGATTTTTAAAAATCATGATTCAATTGTACGATTAGAAAGAACTCGTTTTGTTCCTTCATATCCCCTTGCCACGGAACCTCAGAATATCGAAAATTTGTTTGGAGTAAAGATCGATGAAATTTCGTTTGCACCACCGTTCGATATGTAAATAGAGCTGCCTTATTCTTTAGCTGACAAATCTTGCTCCGTCGATCTTCCAAAGAAGCTCCTTTATTCCGCGCAGGAGAAGCGTAACGGCGGCCTTTTATCGTGAACTCTACACTACAATATCTGTCTAGCTGCTTTATCCACCTTAGTCGAAGTGACGAATGTGCAGGTGGGGGCAAAGCTCAATGGAGGTTGCTTCAGTAATGGGGATAAAGGCAGAAAATGGTTTCCACACTTTTCGTTGAAAAATCGAAAAGTTACTTTTCACGAGAAGGAAAAAAGGATATGGGACGAAGTGTTTCACGGTCACGCACACGAAATTCAATACAATGTGAAATGCCAAAAAGACTCCTGGTGATCGTTTCAATCACACAAAAACGAGACTGGCGTGTTGAGAAATTGTTGACAACCATATACCTGCGTACAATTTTATCATAAAGATATTTGCGAGTATGATACAGCATCGATAGGATTTATGCTGATGCGAGATCATACGGAAAAATTTATGTTATGGGATAACATCTGATTCTATTTCGATGGGATAGAATATCTTCTAGACACCTGATACCCTCATCTTTCCTTCCTTCTATCGTGCGGTGTTTCACTATATTTCGCGCATGGTCACGAGTGACGACACACTTTATGTGCATGAATATTGACTTGACAAGGAAAATATATTTCTCGGTCGTGTAAATGGAGACAACGAGACTTAGGAGTTTTCGTTCCTAGCATCGTATCAGAAATATCTTCCGTAATTCAAGAATCCTCGCAATTAACATCGTTCAACATCATCGTTCTTTTATTTTTTATAAAATTATAATCCCTTTTTAGACATAATTGTGTTATTTTTTATTAACCCCCAAATGCAACCCCTTAGAAGAGATGTGAGCCGGACTGAATATTCGACAATGAGGCAATTTGTGGAGGGCTTCGAGAATAGGATTTTCCTTTTCAATAAGCTGGGGATTTTGCAGCAACAACTAGTGCTGAAGAGTCGAGAGGCGGGATTGGGGAAGACAAATAGGAGGGTGAACAGCATTTAGGCAATCTCTTACGCACACTCTCAACCTTAACCTCACATCGAAAGTGAAATTCTTTCTTCCATCAGAATTCTCCACCACCAAGCTTCCTTGCTCTTCTACTTTTTTTTTCTTCTATTTTCGTTCGTCTCTCATTTCTGTTCTAACTTCACCCTATCCTCTTTTTCCTCTGCGTCCTGTGAAGATTGACCACTCGACGAGCCAAGAACAGTTCACGCTTTCTTGCCAAGCTGTCTTTACCTCCAACCGGTTTGAAGTTGAAGCCACTTATGGTCGAGCTAGTCCTCTCCTGGCTTCGTTTTATGTATACTTACTTCGAGGATCCTCGGACCTCTTTTCTGCAAGCTCTGTGCCAAATGCATTGGGTGATTAGGATAATCGGACTGGATATCAGAAATACCCACCCACTTAGTCTATTCATCAAATATTAGATGTTTGGGAAGAGGGAAATTCTGGAAATTGCGAGAGGAGTCAGGCATAAACTGTTCGGATTCCATTTTAACGAATTCTATCGGGTGCTTCTGCAAGAATGATTCCAAGCCATCTCAATGTCTGGAAGTTCAACGCTTTGCGCGTCCACTTCAAGCTCGAACTTAAAAACCACTTATCTTCAAGATTTGTATGTCCAGTAAAATGTTTTTTAAATGTCAGAAGGACTAAAATTCGTGAGTCGATGATAGGAAGACTGATTGTGGTGTATCTTCAAGCGGAAAACATTAAAGCAGATTACAGGGTGTACGTTACTGTTGAAATGTATCGACAAGCGATTGATAGACATTCCGACAGGTGTCAACAATTTCAGCCATTTGTTCGACCGTGCAACCAGCAACAATTGAGCGCTGCTGCGTCATGCTCGAGTTGAGCCTCCAATTTAGCCAAATAATCATCCAAACGACAGGGCTGAGGCTCGATACATACGATTTCGGTTGTTGCAAAAGGATAAAGGGTATGACTGAAGGGTGGCACGAGGGAGGGATGTGATGTGCCGCAGGAAAATTCAACATCGATCGAGATACGACAGGATGGGCAGGCATTGGGGGAAATGGGGGATTAAGGGTTTGACATATTTGTGGTTCGATGCAAAAGTGAGGAAGCTATTGTCAATTTCCCTCTCTGATGGAAGGTTCCGCTAGTCGACACCTTTCCTCACGACGGTAGTCCCATCCCTGAGAATATTATTCTTAAAAAAAAAAACAACATCAACGTCGCCTTTATGTTGGATTCAAATAAATTATGCGCGTATCGAAATTCTGAAAGCTTGATAATACAGCTTTACTTGTAATATGGTCTTGTTTATTCATCATGATAATAAACAAAATTAAACCACTTAAATAAATAATCCAACTTTTGACGACATACTTTTCGTCTGATTTGATAGAAAAAAAATGGGCAATCTCTAAAAAATTAAAAATCTCCTCTGTTATTGTACGATTGGAAATCATAAGTGAAAGACCACATAAATAGTTTTTAAAAATCATATATTGCTTGCAAAAATTTTATGAGTACAAAAAATGTGTGAATCGTTGCACAAAAAATATTGTTTCTTTTTAAGTACTTTGTTGCAAAACTTTTGTGTGTAAAAATTGTATAGAACATTGTCTCGAAAAAGGTTGAATCCCGGCACCCTTATGTTTCCGATTGAAATTCATTTTTATTCAAGTAAATGATACCATGGCGCGTGCGAAATAAGTGTGAAACATTCGCTTAAGTGAAAAATCGATGACGGCATTGACGAAGCTATCCGAGTAGGCGAGTTATTAGTACCGACAAGTTTTCGTCATTGCGAAAACGAATGAAAAAACTCGTTCTTCTTTCAAGAAGTGTGCAGTCAATGAGAAAGGAGATAAGAAGAGGTTGGAAAAGGTTGATGGGGCAGGGTACGTCTCATGTCGATTGGATCCTTCGATTTCTTTCTCTCGCTTACTACCGTCCTTTTTTCACAAAATTCGACGAAAGTCTTCCACGAGGGAAATGGCGGACCATTGACTGGATGGATTTTATTATTTCCCGCGCTATTGTTCGGACGGGTAAAGTGGCTCGAGATGTGGAATGACGTGGTGCGAGGCACCGCGTGCGCGACAGGATTACGGAAGGCTGCAGTAAAAAAAAAAGATGAATAGTCCGGGAGTGCAAGAGAAGAAGATGACGGGAAGTAGGGAAGAAGAGAGAGTAGAAATGAACACGGAACGACCGAAAATCTGACGTAAGGAAGCTCCGTAATCTTTGTTTGGAGAACACGATGAAGAAAGCTGGAGGGTGGAAAGGAAGAATAATTTAAAAAAAGATATAAAAAGCAAAAAGCTCAAGTGCCAAAAGTCACGCTAAACTAACGCTGTAAAAATAAACGTCCGTGTACGTCCTTGTACCCTCTTTGAATATTCCAACATAATTCCAATGTATATAGGTATGCATATTTTTACGTATCACCCTACAGATTTGAACTCTTTCCCATTACTCTCTTCCTGCATTTGCTAATCTAACTTCCGTTCCTACCACAGTGGTCTTTGAAATCACTATACATTACATTTGCCGAGGCTCGGGGAGATTTCTAAAAACTTGCCCTACAGCAGGTACGGTCTGTATCCGCTATATGTAAACTATCAGTGATTAAAGAAACCATTGAAGACGAGGATAAAAAAGTATTTATACACTTTGTCTCTCTCAAATCATCTGACAAAGAAATGAAATGTTTTTGTTAATTCCTGCATTCCATATCTTCTTCCAAATATTTCTATTACCCGTTAACATAAATCTCAGGAAAACGCAAAGAAAAAAATACCAAATTAAAAGTAATTTCATGTGAGGTATAAAAAAAACCTTTTTATTCGATGGCTTATGATCCGATTACTGAAAAACGAAATTATGCGATAACAATCAAGTACAGACCATCCACGTACATTCTCATTTGATAATCCTTTTTTACTGAATCGTCGCGTTTACTTAATTACCATCCTTATTTGATCAACATTTGTTTGTTTTTCGTTCGACTCTGCTCAATTTGTACTTTTGTTCTGCACTAGCTTTAGCTGCAAGAATTCTTCGATCGAGGAATGATGAAGCGGAGAGTCGAAAAAAAAAACCTAAAAGCACTTCGAGCTATACCGATATACAATATATCATTGTGACAAAAGTGTTCCGCTGATTGAGCAACCCGAACCTCCGTCACGATTCGATTACATTGACTCGATCCCTTTATATTGTCAATGGAAAGGTCCCTCGTAGGAATCTATCGATCGTGAGGGACAAAAAAATTCCTTCGTTGCCCATCTATACGACAAGTATGAAGCTTCGTCCGGGAGTTTCCAGGCCGATGGAGAATCGCAAACTGGCGACTAAGACAGCCGCGCAGTGACAACGGTGCTCGTGCACATTTATACATGATAAGACAGTGCACTGGATAAGTATTGGTACTTTTTCTCCGAGGAAAAACTGGATTTTGCGATCCGTTTGTAATTGCGTTTGGTTCATTCCATGAATGAATTTTATTTTGTATCTAGTAGGAAATCTCGTTCCTTTTTATCCAAGAAATCCTCTTGTCTTCCTCTCATTCCTGCCAACAATTTTTTCTCCCTGCCTTCAGGTTCCGTTTTGATCACTGTACCGACGTTTTTCAACTCTCGATTTCCTATCTTTTCGTTATTTGCCAATTATCGAGATTCGGATAGCGATTGTTCATCTAGCTCGAAATCCGCAAGATCGATTTAATCCGATTTCAAAAAAAATTGTCGTTACCGTAATGACCAATCTTTTTCTATGGCGGGATGCATTGATATCGTCGTTGTTTGATACAGTGCGAACGAACCTGCTTTAACTCATCAACGATACGGAAGGAATGATTCACTCAAATATAAACCGCAAACGTGGCTGATAAGGGTCACAGCCTGGAATCTCCAGTTGTCGAAGTTGCAACAGAAGATTCTGACATTTCGTGGGATAGCCGTAAGCTCCGAAGATCTCTTGATTTCCATTGGGAGTCCCGGACTCGGTAAGGTAAAACGTCAAGCTCCTGTAATCGAAGACACTCCCGTCTAGGATGCCGACCATTATTTGGCTGATTAGGGCCGGAAAGCAGTTCCAATAAATTGAGTATTTCGCGCTCTTTCATCGGAAACTCAATATCTATGGAAAATGTCGGTAGACTGTTAGTGATGGGCATTGTAAAAGAAAACATGCACAGGCGTCTGACGTTTTCCAGCGAGGAAAAATTTCCAAGCGATGGAATTTTTCTATCTTCGCTATAAAAAAAAAAAACCTGCTCAAAGATACCTTGCCATTGGGCTACCTTCTAATTCCGCATGATGTCGCATACTGCATCGCGGGCAGTTATGTCATATTGCCACATCGAACTGAGGAGAAAACCCGCTCGATACGTCCACGGAATTCGAGGGAACGGTGGTGAAACGAACCCTTGTGGGTGATTATTTTCTTGCAAGTGCTGGATTTTATTCTTCATCCGCTTAATTCGATATAGTAAGGATGAAGTGGTATCAGAGTTGTCATTTTTGTAGAATGATTGACTTAATCATATAATATTAATATATTATTATATTCCCGATTTCATTCAAGAATTTCGTTGATTCAAGTTATTTATATTTTTGAAATTTCTATATAATGGGGTTAATAGGGATTCCATTTCCAAACAGGCAGCTAGAGTTCGAAAGTTCAGGGAAGTTTTAATTTTCCAATTTTTTGATTCTGGATCTTTTTTGAGAAAAATTCTAACCATTAATTCAATATCCTCATTGAACTGTTCAAATTTTGAATGTTTGTTAGTGTTTTACCGTTTCGTAGCATGCTCTACGATCTCAAAATACAATGAGATGATTACAGGATTTTAATAAATTGTAATCTCTTAGATCGAAAGCCACAGTGACGATTTATAAGGAACTTGATTGAAACTCGTATTCCACACTTCTATATCAAAATTTTGTTGCCTTCGTTGTAAAAATGACACACTTTTCTTCTATATCACTTTTCACCATTTTTTATCCATTTCTTAATCTCGTCCCATTCGTTTCACCCGATCTGTAGTGAAGCGCAAGCTCTGTTGGAGTCCCGGCAGGGAACATCAGCAACACCAGCACCAACCACTTTGTATGTATGCCAGTGGATGAATAGCGATGGGAAAAATCAAGTAACTATCCGAAGGGGTGAAATAACTCAGGGGAATCGAAAGATTCCTCGTTGCGCCGGATTTCATCTACCCTTCCATCCAACACGAGAAACGAATCTCGCTATATACCAGGAAAGTCAATTTTCCACGTACACGCAAGAGGCTATGGATTTTCCCGTTCCAACGCGACACCCGATTGGGTCGGTTTCTCTCCGGCTTTCCATGTTTCCTACCAAAGTCGGATAAATCATCTCGCCCTATCTATGCAAATGAATCCTATATTAAGTTACGAGTGCTGACTGGACACGAAGAAAAGTCAACTCGATTATTTTTTTTTCAATGCAGCGTCACGATTCTTCTGAATCATAGATTTGATGGGCGTTCCTATTTTCCTATGCATAACTTTACCAAGCAGCTTGACGTTAGTAATTTTTTTCAACGAACAATTCATCGATTTTTTGAACTTCACATCAGGTTTTATTAATAACCGAAAAGATCGCGTTTTCAGGCCTAATAGCAAAAGTTTGGATGGCCTGACCTTGAAAGGTGTTCGCGTGTGAATATTGAATTACGATGCCGAGGAACAAGTTGACCGGAAGTTGGTTGAAGGAAAGCAGGATCGACCTCGTCGATCTCTCACGCGGTTAAGCAAAAGGAGAGTACCGACACTCCCGCCACCAGCAAAATGTACGTGCTCGACTGAAGGTAATAATTCGCGGTTTTTGCCGGTCACCAGAGCGGACGAGGACCCGCAAGTTCACCGCCACGCTGAGCCGAGAAAGCGCCATCGTGTGCACAGTGCGACCGGTGGAAACGTTTAGATAAAAAATTGTTACGACTCCCAGGACTCTTCATCTCCGGTCTATGGAGCGAAAAACGAATGGTAAACCTCCGGAGAAATATGTATGTCTTTTCTGATATTCCCATCTTTTTTTTTCTGTTCATTCTTTAAGTTGTTTCCTCTGTCCCGTTTGCAAAATGGTGAGGAAAGCGCGCTCGCTGCGAAATTCACCTGACGAGTGAGATATCTTTTGAAAAATAGTATGTTCCCACGATACATTCTGCAGAGGAGACTTCCTTCTACGGAAATGCAATGATTTATCAATTTGCAACGGAACACTTAGCTTTCACGGTGCTCTTGAATTGTTAAAAAGGAATTTAACCATACCCAAGCATAGCCTGGTGAACCCAAACAACCCCAATGGAATCAATAGGTTGTCAACTTGGCAGATCAATGTAGGTTTATATCTCAGCGTATTTTTAACATCCTATTGTAAAATGATTTTGCGGTGATCGAAGTATCATGGAGGAAATAGATATTTTGCACTGTAAGCGATTCCCTTTTTTTTCTAATGTATGTGCCAAACGTGCGCCGCGAAAATATTCACTTTTGTTTCTTACGTGCACAGTTGAGTAATCAAATACTGAAAACGAAAAAACTTCTCACCCAAAATATCTAAAATTCTCCGACCTTAATAGAATCGTCGATAGTTGTTACATTTTTTGAAGCTATTCGCGTGGAAAAATAAATGTAATCATGAAATAAATTTAATGATAGAAGTTCTTGAAAACTGTTCGATTTTATCCATCACGTAAATTGGATTCGTCACGGTAATCGTTGCATTCGAATTTGTCGGCAATACTCAACTTTCGCGAAACATTACAATTTTTTCTCTGTCATCTTCTCCCCTATCGTCTGAGTACCATCCTCCGTTTTATTCACGTTTCACCGTATAATCGCTTCACTTCGATAAATCGTTTTCTCCAACGAGAATTTCCCTCCTGCAAACTCGGCAGCGGGAGAAACTTTGAAACTGTTATAGTAGGAGAAAGCGGATGAGAAGGTCTGGGATTGTTTATCTGAATAGCAGACCGAGACGAGGGAGAATGCATCCACGAGCAATCGAGCGCTATCGATTTGTTTGTATCTGCGAATATTTGACTAACGACTCTATCAAGTTTAATGGGAAAGCATTGGAAGTTTCAAGCGTCGTTGTATGTGGATATTATCAAGCCCCGGAGGCTTTTGCGCCGTTAATTGCAAAAATAATTAGTACGTTTCTCGATTACAGCGAAATTATTCGACAATCAAATTGTATCGGTGAAACTTTATGCTCTTTTACTCGATTAAGATGTGAGTAATTAAATTAAGAATGGGAAAATGTCTGTTTCGTATTCAAACCAGACAAGAAAACACTGGAGACTTTCGGAACAAATCCGTATTTAGGATCCTCGATTAATTAATCTTCAGAAGAAAGTACATCCTTGTTTAATCGAATGGAACTTGAAATAATCATATTTAATTTCGAACTCGGTGTGACTACCCCAGTAATTGTCATTATTTCAGTCTTCGGTTCATCGTTCCAGTACCTTTGCTCGAGCTTTCCATAATTGTGCCATTTTATCCAGCTATCGCAGACTTGAGGCTTCGATACAGCGCTTTCCTTATACAATATTCCAAATGGATATAAAATACGGGACCTCCACACGCCCCATTGGTGTTTCCCAGATTCAGATTCGTTATCGAGAAATGCAGAGGTCCCTTTATTATTTCATTCCTCGTGAAATTGTTTTCTTTTTGCACCATTAACGATTTTTTTTTCGATTCTCGACTTCTTTATCTCATCTACGTGATACAGATATAAAACTCTCCACGTAAAAACACCGAACGATATTTCGACTATATTCTTTAGTCCTTGATTCTCGTCCCTTTTTTCATCTACACCAGACTCGCCTGCAGAGTGCTTCTTCACCCTTTTTTGCTCCTTCCGGAAGCCGGTAAACGGCATATAATCGTCCTATGGAAGCGGGTGTCGCTGGGCGAGCTGATCCTTTTGTTAACCTACGAAGAATGCGCGGCCGCGGTCTCTTCCGCGTCTGACCGCAGCCCGAGCGTTACTACTTGAAAATTTCCCGGTCCACACACGAAACGAATATACTTCTGAAAAGCTTTTCGTTTCGTGCTCTCTTTCCCTATGTGGTCTAACCGCGAGCGTGTATCCGCGCTGAGAAATGGCTCCGTAACCGTTATCGTCTGCAGCGCAATCACGCACGGATTTCCAAAAGAAAAGGTATCACAAGTTCTCGCCACCAGTCGAGCTGCTACTTCTATCGCGGTAGTACAAAGAATTCTAGTCTGCAAGAAATGTCACTCGAGCAAATCTGCTCAAAAACGTTGAGTTCGGTCATGTTTACCTGACCGGAAAGGTTGAATGATTTTGCTAGTGGAGAAACGCGTTAACGTGGCTTGAAAATTATGAAATTGAATGATTGACGGTTTAAACGGAGATGTCTAACACTTGAGATACGCGAGCTTGTTTATTTGAGCACTCAATCGTGATGATGCTCTTGATAACATTTTGCGTTGGTGATGTTATTTTTGAATAAAGGTCTATTATTGCAAACAATTTTTGAACGCTAAATTCATTATTGGCATTTACGAGGTTACTCGTATATCTGGACGCACGACTTTCAAGCCATTTTAATTTAAACAATCGAATGTATTGCGAGATAAAATGAATTCGCAATCGTCACCAGTCGAATAGCAGAAAAGCTTACAATTGAAAACCAAACATTACAAAATTATTATTGAAAACCAAAAACTTTAAACAATACCATTTGAAAGCCAAAAACGGGTTTTATTTATTTATCAAGTACTTCAATCACGTTGGAATAATTACGTTTACAATTACGCCGAGAATCGAATTTCGCTTGAATCAGCTTTTACACAGCCGTATATGACAGATCGGCTCACGGTGGAATTTTCAATTTGATTATATTATTAAAAAATGATTCAGTGAAAAACGTTTACTCCACCATAGCAGGATTTACAGATTTAGACGGCACAATATCTGAAGAAGGAATTGCGAGGCTACTCCGAAATAGACAGGCGTGCAAACTTATTTAAGCTCTATATAGCGCCAGTAGATTGAAATTAAATGTGGAAAAAAAAAATATAAATCAGTCAATACTGGTTAATTTTAATATCGCGAAATCCGTGACGCGATCACATCGAAGTTATCCTAATATCTACTATAACGCTTGACGTGTGTGGGTGCATCTACAGTAAACTCGGGGTCAGTCTATCTTCTCCATGGGATATCAATAATATCTCTTCCAGACGAATAATTTCATTTCCGTCGTTCGCGCAACGGCAAGTTATTATCCTTCTCCTATCCTGTCTACGAATCTTCGAATGTACGTATACCTGCCCGTTTTTTGTTACTCCCTTGCAACACGATTGATTCGCATAGGTTACGCCGCATGACGTATTTTTTTTGTTTTTGTTTTTTCAAGATTATAATTGCATACCTCGCTATTAATCAACATAAATAATATAGCGATTCTGAGAATACTAAAGTATATTAAATTTGAGGAAATGATATATTATATATGTATATATATATTAGAATTTATATATAGAATTATATATAATATAAAATAACGATTGATATCTACGATAATATCAATGATATTTATAACTTAATATTTATACAAAACACCGACCAAAATATCTGATCTATAAAACCTTGAAGGACCTGATTGTGTTCCCACATGTTTATACATGGAATAATGCTAGTCCACATGTTCGCACAATCGCAGTCGATTTTCTTGATATTTTTGTAGTAGATAATTCACTGAATATTTTTCATATGAAAAATGATTTCTTCCGAAGCACAAGCCACCTCGAAGGGCTTCATGATTCAGCTTTTAATAACTTTTATACTATAGCGAGACCGGTTACTGAGGATATAGTTAGTTCTGATCATGTTAGGATACCTGATAAGAACCCTAACGACGTCAGGGCAATTTTGTACCTATAGGCGCGACAAAAGCTTGTATTTAATTTCCACACCAGTTATTTTATTTGGAAATATCGTGAGTTTCATCGTCTCGCCTCGAGTTGTCCTATTAATCATGAACACCCATACTTATCGTTATCAGTACATACCGATGAACGCTGAATATTAAGTTGCGTCAATGAAATTATCAGTTTGAATGTGCACGAATTCGATACTGATCCTCCGTGGTGCGATAAAAAAAAAATGCGAGTTAAAAAAGATGACTTCTTATTATTCACATTTACGGAGTGATGGCGCGAAACGCCGTTTCCTCAATCTGTCTGCATCCCGTTGGGGTTGCTATCGGATCGTGGATCGAAGGCATATAGTTGGAGTATACACCCGGCGAGACTGACAAATTTTCAGTGATCTCATGGGAATGTCAGGGTAGGAAAATTGAGGTTCGAGAAAATCGATTCCCGAGAGGACTCTTCACTTCCCAGGGAGAGAAATAGTGAAGCAGAAGAGAAAGAGGGAGGAGAGATGAACAGAGAGAAAAAGAGGCAGAGCGGAAGAGACAGCGTTCATATGTGCGCTCGTTCTCGCACTCCGGCTAAACGGTATACGGGATATAAGCGTGATACCTTTATCGCACCCCTAATCTTCGAGGGTCGTAAGCCCAATATTCTGTGGGTTGCCATGTGGTGGTGACGGTGCTCGTAGAAATCCCAGTGCGGTTAACGCTAGTATGCACGAAATACATAACGTTGTTTATGCACCAAACTCAACTACTGTTTTTCGCCTACAACGCTTAGGTACGTTCTATCATCTGATAGGTGGAATTTTCATCGCAAGAAAAAAGAAAATACTTTCAACATTTGAATTCTACCAAAGTATGCCGAATCTTGGAAGGAATTGACAATCAAATCCAAGTAAACCCAAATAAAAAATCGCTACTTATACATGTGATAAAAATTAATAAAGCAAACATTCGAGTGGTCATATTCTCGACTATTCGAAGTTTTGATTCTCGTCCGGCCGCTACGTCGCAGTTGTCCGTACGAGTTTGGACGTACCCCATTGCCAGATAAATTTCATCAAATATCCCAATAATAAAAACGAAACGAAACAGCGGCGAGCTGCGTCTCGTTACTGTCGTCATTGTTCCCTAGAGCGCAGAATGGATTTCAGTGTGACCACGTCACCGACCTGGACGACTTTCAAATTAATTATGTATACTGGGTGTGCGAGCGGAACGCAAAAAGCTGCCCTTTCCCTCCTGCCCTAACCCCGACCCCCACGCCGCTACTTCTCATTCGTGCGAACGTAGAAACGTACAAGTATACTTGTCCCAGCGGTTGATAATTATAAAATAGTTTAATTAAAAACGTGACCAGTGTGGATTCAGTTCACATCGTTCGGTGATGTTGTGAAATGTGAACAGGAGCGATAATTATACGAGAGGACGAACGCGAAACGCCGAATTTCGCCGGCATATTTTTGCCACCGGGAACATCTCGCCGTACTCGTCTGATCGCTACGATGACCCCCCCCCCCCCCCCCCCCCCCCCCCCCGTCCAATGCGGGTACCACACACAGTAATACATAATTTATCCCCCTGCATGAAGAGGAAAGCTTGGGGGTTGGGGTGCCTTTCACTCCCCTACCCTTCTTCTCCCCCGAGCCATTGAACGGTCGAACATTACTGCACACACAGACACACAGACACGCCGTAGCTGCGAACGTCGACGGATCCCATTATGGGAACGTTGAATAGCACGAAATTGCCAAAAATAGCCGGAATCCGTTCCGGTCGTTCGTGCGCCATTACGAATACTATAAATGCATTCGCTGGGCCAAACGAACCGTTATCCATTCGGTTTACATACACATATACGATTTGTACTCAAATACGACGATACAACAGTTACACTCGTTCAAGTTCTGATTTGTCACTCACTGAAAATACCGAAAATCGGGGATAGTTGACTGCACTTTGACCTTTATGTTGTTTCACATTCAAATGGGGTTTACCCTCGATACCATTTTGCCACGAATGTACGAATTGGTAAAAAATAAAAAGACGAAATAGCGCAAATGTATTCCTTGCTTGCATCTCGTTATTACAGTTCATTGAGCCGAAAAAGGAAAAAATACGGTTGCAAAGCTACTTTCGCACCAAGTTGCGGTTCACCTCTGTCCATCGAGTTGAATGATGCTCGATGGTCGATTGGATACACAGTGTTGTAACGAATCGCTTTCAATTACCCGAAATACATCCAAACTACTTCTCTTTAACGAGACCTCGAAAAGTAGTGAGCGGGAACGAGGCGCGCAGTTGATCTGACATTGGGATTTCGATTACGTATTCTGAATGTTTTGCAAATGAATTCGTGAGGGAAAAGTTCAATATACCATGGTAGAGTCATCAATGTACAAGTGTTATGATGATATGTTATTGAAATTATACTTTTGTTAGCTCGATGATAACGACCATCGTAACGAAGACGACCAAAGTTGAATAATCGAAGAAAATGGAACTTTGTCTTCAATTTTTTTTTAAAGTATCCTGTGGTCCAGCGGTTGGTTTGCGGTGAAAATGAATTAAAAAAATCCATATTAATATCTGTTTCGTCTAGTTTAACATTTTTTAGAAAATTTCTTTTTATACATTATCAATATTATTGATATACCTTTCGACACAACAAAAAAAACTAGGTCAATTATTAACCAGTATTATTTATTTCTATTTTTTCTGAAATCTGGTACGGTATTTTAATAATGTTTTTAAATAATCCTAATTTTCGGATCGTCACAGCGATTACTCGAAGATTCGTTAAATTTGAAGAAAATCTCTATTTTGTTCAGATTCTCAGACATATCTCTCAACTGGTTTTTTCAGTCAATCGGAGGAGTCTATGGTTTACGAGCACATAATTACACGTAGGTGTTGGCTATGAACTCTACCGAATCGAATTGTCACGGTCTCCTGTAACTCGCGCATCGTGCACACTCGAAAACTTCCGAAATAATTACAGAAACCTCTCGACAATTGAGTCGGATAGTGGCTGACTGGTTAGCTCCCCAGTCTAATAGGGGCTGCTTCGAACAAACGAGGCTCTCATGCTCCCTCTCTCTCTCTCTCTTTATCTCCCCCTCGAACCACCGACTACCTACACTCCAGTACCTTTCTCCTATTAATGGGAAAACTTTGTTTTTATCTTTTAAATGCCTCCCGCAACACCACTAATTTCAAACTTTCTGTTTTACGGTAATGCAGCAAATGTGTTCTCTCGGACACACGATAGGTACGTTTTCCGTAAGAAATCGTCACAAGGAAGTATAGCAAAAATATAGAAACGGAATGTACTTTAAACCAACTGGTTTTCTATAATTCATTCACTTGAACAAGTTATTGTATTAAGTGAATAGAAAGAACATGAACACATTTTTAGGAAAGTCTTTGTTTTTTTGAATTTTACTTGAATGCAAAGAAGGGAAATTTGCAAAGTTGTTTGCTTTACCTGATTGTATTTGATTAAATAATTGAAAAATTACAACGTTATCTTAATCCTCTTTTTGCACTCGCGTAAATGCAATAACAGTGAAACAAACAATATGGCATTTTCAATTATGGCATATTTCAAAAGCTCGTGTTTTTTCCGAAATTCGGGGTTGAGCACCATTGTAGATACTTTTTCAGCGTTATTTTTCTCTTATTCTTCTAATCACTCAAAACTATCAAACATTCTTCGCAACAAGTCACGAAATCCTGAAATTATGATTCACAGTATTCGGAAAAGAGGTTATTTTGGGGACATCAAGGAGGAGTAAGTGTCACCCTTCTAATTGAAGAGAGCCTCTCTTTATGTTACTAGCATCCGCGAACTTTTCTGCACTCTTATTGCAGTTGGAGCTCAGCTGGACTAATCCTCTTCAGACCCCCAAAAACGACCGACATTAAGGATACCTGCAAAAATCTCTTTCCTGCAGTAAATATGACAAGATCTACAACAGTAGTGAATGTTCTCTCGCCCATCATAGCGCGTTAAGCTTCAAGAGCTATTTTCCTTGAGTTTATTAACTATACACAAACATGCAATTATATTCATGGAAGGTGGTAGATTATTTCATCAGGATGGCTGTAAAGATTCAACGAAATGGCAGTTGGGTTACTTTCGAGTAAGCCATAACTCAAAGTCCCTTCCTGGCTCTCAACGATTATCCTAATCGCATTACGACTCTAGCTACCCATATATATACAGGGTGTCGCACGAAGAATGTCAGCCGTGATATGGGGAGTTGGGCGTGAAATTTTGAGTCGATTGACATAAGCATTTACGGTTCCCGGATCAACCCCTGGATTGTTATTCATTTTGGAAGGCAGCCAATCAGGCGCGCCCGTTCAGCGGGCTTAGCCGGGAAATAATTATTATATTTAGACGTTTAGTGTCATATTGCAGGCCCATGACGATGTATTTTTATACCTTGAAAACAAATCCACCATTTAATTCGTTTAAAACTCTCCATTTCTAGGGAAAAGTGTCGAAAAATATTCTGGAAAGGCTTTTTGTATTTTCCCAGTCTAATTCTGCAGTTTTGGCAAAATTTCGCGCATATTCGTGATCAGCGGAAAATTTACGATCAAATAGACCCTTTCAAGAGTTTAAAAAAGGAAACAAATATTTTTCGACTTTCCCGGCCACTTTTCCGGAATCTTAAAAATCACGAAATTTCAAAAGGTTGTAGGGTGAGCTCCATATTAGCTATGGAGATTCATTCGATGGGTTTGGAAAAGGTTTTTTCCTGACTTAAATAACGGCGTTGTATTCGTATCGATATCTCGGACAGTTTTTCCGGAAAGTCCACTTGAGAAACCACAGAAGAAGAGGCAAAGGGGTATGTCTGGAAAAATGTGCAAAAAGAGATGGTCCAACTTTGAAATTCTGTTTGATTGAAACTTTGATTTCATGATTGAAACTTTGATTTCAATCATTAAAAAAGAATTTTGAATAGAAAATCATAACAGAGAGATTAAGCACTGAGTACAGTGCCAAATCTTTAAGGAAAAAAAGTTATCGATGATTCAGTGAAAAAACATTTTTGCCCTAAAATAAAAAAAACTTGGATTTTTAATATTTTTCTTAATGGTCTATTTTAAAGTAATTTGATCTCGTGAGCATGAATCTACCGTTAATTTTCTCAAATACCCAAAATGTTAATGAGAAAATCGTGTTATTCGAAGTTTTTTACGATTTTTTATGAAAATTTTGGGTTTTGGGGACAATTAATGGTAGATTCGTTCTCAGGGGATGAAATTACATGAAAATAAACCACCAAGAAACATATTAAAAATCCAAAATTTTTTTGGATTTCAGGGCAAAAAAAGTTTTTTCACTGAATCATCGATAACTTTTTTTCCTTCAGGATGTGGCACTCCACTCTGTGCTCAATCTCTTGGTTATGATTTTCTCTTCAAAAACCTTTTTTTTAATTATTGAAATCCGATGATTTTTCGATTTTTGGCAGAATTTTAAAGTTGGACTATCGATTTTTGCACATTTTTCCATACATACCCCTCTTTTTTGCCATTTTTCAAGTGAACTTTCCACGAAAACTATGAGAGGTATCGATATGATTCAATGCCATTATTTCAGTCAGGCAAAAACCTTTTCCAAACACACCAAATAAATCTCCATCGCGTAGAAAAAGCCTACTCGACGACCTTTTGAAATATCGTGATTTCTGAGACTCTGTAAAAGTGGCCAGAGAAAACGAAACATTTTTTTTCCGTTTTTAGATTTTTAAAAGGCTCTATTTAATCGAAAATTTTCTGCTGATTACGAATATGTCCGAAATTTTGCCGAAAGTGCATAATTAGACTGGCTGTTCGCTCACGCACAGTGCGACTCGACTTACTGATAGCGAGTCAACCAAGGTCGTAAATTCCGATACCGAACGCGTGTGATTCGGCACTGTTTTGATGGCGAACTCCCGAACCTCAACTTAATGTGGTGAAAGTGGTTAGTTGAAAGTAACTGGAGATAAACTAAACGAACACTTTAATTTATTTCACAATTATTTACATAGATCAGTGTGTGAAACTGATCGTTGATACACGTGTAGATCGCGTATTGTGATGAGATTATATGATTGTGTTATGATGTGTCGCAATGACGAATGTTAAGATGTTTGAGTAATTTGTCCGAGAGAGGCAAGAGTTCAGTGTTGTTTGACCCTTGGTGTTTCCTCTTCGAAGGTTTGATGATTACTGAAGATGAAGAGTACAAGTCTTGCATCGGTGT
>JAPYZJ010002179.1:0-22176 GCA_030522765.1 Ophioninae sp. B BG-2022a
GGAACGAACTCGACCCATTTTTGAAGCGGATGGTCACTGGCGACGAAAAATGGATCACATACGACAATATCCAGCGAAAACGGTCGTGGTCGAAGGCCGATGAATCGTCCTAAACAGTGGCCGAGCCGGGATTGACGGCCAGGAAGGTTTTGCTGTGTGTTTGGTGGGATTGGAAGAGAATCATCCACTATGAGCTGCTCCGCTATGGCCAGACGCTTAATTCTACCATCTACTGCGAACAACTGGACCGCTTGAAGCAGGCGATCGACCAGCAGCGTCCAGAATTGGCCAACAGGAAGGGTGTAGTGTTCCACCAGAACAACGCCAGACCACACACTTCGTTCATGACTCGTCAGAAGCTACGGGAGCTCGGTTGGGAGGTTTTATCGCATCCGCCATGTAGCCCGGACATAGCGCCAAATGATTACCACCTGTTCCTGTCCATGGCGAATGCCCTTAGTGGTGTGAAGATGGACTCAAAAGTGGCTGTCCGAGTTCTTCGCAAATAAGGAGGGGGGCTTCTACGAGAGGGGTATTATGAAGTTGCCGTCTAGATTATCGTACAAAACGGCGCATATTTGAACTAAATCCGATCACTGTAACACTTTTTATAAAGCATTGAATAAAGAGCAAAAAAGCGGAAGGGATATAGTTGATAACCTAATATTATTCATGAGTGATACAACGCGAAAGAAATTTTCATTAACGTTTTCTTACACGTTAATTGAGGTCTCTACACCTAGCCCCAAAACTTCATGCGAATAAATCAAAATTCGTAAGAATTGGGAGACAGGTAAATTTGAATGGAGAGGATTGCAAAGATGAGATTGAAGTTTACAACGTTGCAGCGCAACGAAAATGATGATTTTTAATTTCTCTACTTTTTATCACCGAAATTGTAAGTAAAATACCTCAATAATTATTGGAATTTTTATGTTGATAATTTAGAATTTAAATGTGAAGAAAAATATTCAGTTAAATAATGGAGCCAAGGAAATAAAACAATGAGAAAAGAGATTTCATTGTATGGCAACGATGCGAACTTCACGTCCATTTGCAAAGAACATCGCAACAGTGTCGAAAGTTCTCGAACTGAGTCCTTATTTTTTATACCAGCTGATGCTGTATCCAATTTTCGAGAGATAATCGTGAGACGACACTTTTCCATCACGTCTTGGTATCTTTATCCCCGTTATGAAGCCGCTTATCCCCAACCTGGTTAGATTGAGTTTCAATTTATTACGCTTGGTCTTTTGTGTACTCACTCTACTTTGAAACATCGTTGCTCCACAGCACACTTCCTCCTTTCCATCCAGCTCCCTCCATCTCCCTTTCTTCCTCTCACTCTCTTTTTTTCTTGCCCTTTTTTCTTGTCCTATATTCGCTTCGCCATTGGCAAATTTTCAAAAAAATCTCAACTACATCGTTGCCTCAAGTTTATTGGTAAATACGCGAGGCATGAACTGCAGAGTGGTATACGAACCGCATCTGCGGGATTATTAAGTCGATAGACTTTAAACAGCCGACAATACAGCGAATACGGCGACCGCACTGACCCAAACGTAATCGCTCTGCCGAGTTAAAACTTGAGCTTTGCGTGATCATTTCTATGTTCGCGCATGCGCAAGAATTTACAATTAATTTGAAGAAGATTGATGTTACTTTTCGTTAGGATATCTTTTATATTTTACTAGCAAACCCGGCCTGCTTCGCTCGGCACAAATTTACATAATTTTTTTTCTAATTCATGTAAGAATAATGATTTTTATTTTCAAATATTAATAACTAAAATAAACGTAATAAAACAATAAATTAAGAACAATAACTCGGGAATGAAAACATCGCAATTTACATTAGTTTTGTTCATCGATTTCATTTTCATCCTCTTTTCTCTAGACGGTGAAGATCGCATGAAAATATATGGTGCATGTGTCAACACAAATTGTGTTATAAAAACAATATAATATCGATAGCAAAATTGTAATTGAAAATTTAAAAAAATATACATTATAAAAATATTGATCCTATAACTACCAAATTTAACAGGATCCAGGGCAATCTGAAGATTGCCTGAAAATTTAATCGATATCGGTCCAGCCGTTTCGAAATGTATGAGGAACGTACATACACAATTTGTCTTTGATAGATATAGATTCAATAACACATATAAAAACAATACCGCTTATTCTTAAATTTTATTCCAAAAATACGTAAATCGGGTTGCGATTTCTTTCGTCGAATTCGATTTTATATCCCGATAAAAAAATCCAGAACCCCTAGTATTATTGAGCAACGCTGTATATTCCGACACAATCCTAAATGGAAAAACCCTTTAATTCACGGTGTGACTTCCTGAAGATAAACATTTTTTTAATAATAAAAATTGTTATATATTTTCTCATCTCGTCCGGCATTCAATTTCTGAGCCGTTTAAGTTCAATGCAAGATTTTAATGCATATACACATATACACCCTACAATAGAAATTCCGGATAAAGGTTGAGCTCGGAAAAAAAAACCCTTTCTTTTGTTTCTGAATTTCCGCGATAGACTTCTTTCACCTACGATATAACGGGTCGCAAAAATTATCCCGTATTATCTAATAATAAAAAAAGGCACCGCTTGAATGACGTATAGAGATAGGCTTGAAGTAGGACGGTATCCATCATCCATGTATTTAATACACGAATATCGTTATGAGAGTACGTTTTTTAATGAAAGGGTGTTACGGAGCTCGTGTCAAAGGCGAGTACGCCCTTTTGCTACTCGAAAAACGAAACGTGTTTGCGCGAGTGTAGAGAAAATAGCTATCCGTGTACATAAACGGAGGATCGAGGGAAAAGCGAGAACCGAGACGCAGAATCCGCTGTATCGATCCTAACCGTCATAGCGCGCGCACAAGCCACATCGACAGAAAGAGCGAGAGAGAAAGAAAGAGGGAGGGGGTTTAAGAGAGAGGGCCAGGATGAGAGAGGGAGGGGGTGGGAGGGAGGGAGAGGGCGAGGTTTTGACGGCGGGAGGGAGGGGGAAAGAGAGTATGAGCAGAAAAGTTCTTCCGGAAGAGATTCGTGAAGGAAGGATAGGAGACTATCTGACAATCGGCGAAGCTGCGAGAGAGGCTCCCGTTCTACATCCCTTTCTTCTTCTTCCTTCCATCTCTCTTTCTCCCTCCTCCCTTTCGTCTTTTTCTTCCTTTTCTTGGGCTCTTTCTTCTCTTTTCTCCTTCGTCACTCTCATCGGGTTGTTCGTCTTCTTCCCTTTCATCGAGCTGAAAGTTGGCTCGGCCATTGCTGTTTTATGCAGCCCACCGCTTCAACCTGGTTCATCCAAAGAGCCGACTGAAAGCTCATCTTCCCTCTCTTTTCCTCTCTGAATCTTTCTCTCCCTCTCTCTTCCCCTCTTTCTCTTTGGCTCTTCCTTTCCTTCGTTCAAACTTAAAACTCGTTATATTCCTCTTCTGATGAAGAGCCAGAGGGAGGGTGGAAGGCAGAAAGTCAGGAAGGAACGGGTGGAAGAGTACATCTGATTTGACCAGACCAGAAGCCCTCAGGGATTCCTCATTTTACCCCCCCATGTGCCTCTTCGCCACATTCTTACTCCTTCTACCCTCGCACTTTTACTCCCTCGATCCTCTTTTTTTTCTGCTCTCGGACCGTGCGAAACTTACCGAGAAGCACTTTTGCTCTTATCCAGCTCATCGCTTCATTCCTGTCGATACGACTCGCAGGCTCATCTGGCTTCTATATCTCTCTCTCTCTCTCTCTCTCTCTCTCTCTCTCTCTCTCTCTCTCTGTCTATTTCTTCCTCCGGATCATCTATGTATTCCTCCCAGTCTCTCGTCCACTTAAAATCTCCGATCTCGTTAAACAAGTTTCCCAACGTCTAGCTTTTACTTTTCTACTTTGAAAAAATATGCCCCAATTTCTCGTCCCTCATTCGACCATGTCTTACATACCAAATTGTTCGGTGGGAAGAAAGCACCAATTCTATTGGAACATTGAGGCCACAAATTTGATCAAATATTCATTGTAAAAAGATTCATCCACGATATAAACTTAAATAAGATCTAAACTTAAAGAATTCAATGCATGACTGCGTTTCTCCATCGTCTCGCTGAACGACGACCGTAACTATGCCGAAACACTGGATGTGCTTTATTTTTATCTCACCACAACGTTCATTTCAATTTCAACAATATTTTTAAACAAAATTCAATTTTAAACAAATTTCAGTTTCAATAATATTTTTAAACGAAAATCAATTTCAATAATATTTTTAAACAAATTCAATTGCAATAATATTTTTAAACGAAAATCAATTTCAATAATATTTTTTAACAAAATTCAATAATTCAATAACATTTCTTAACAATTTCAATAAAATTTTTCACTGTACGAGACACTTAATCGCAAAGAAAAAAACATGTTCGTGTACACTAATCCAAAAAATTGGAGGATCAAACAAATCTCTCACTTTCTTTTCGTGGTATCGAGAAGAAAAATGCTTTTTTTAAGCTTCGAGTTTCTCCTCTTGAAATCCGCTGTACCTTTTACTCGAATATGTAGTACTCGAAGAGATGCAACTTTACGAAATAAACACGTGTATTCGATCCCAGCAACGGCAGACGATATTGAGATATCGCGAGACAGGCAACGAGCGAGGGGAAAAGATAGGAACGTCTTACCTCAGCGGTAGACAACTCGAGAGAATCTGACTATCTCTTTGTTATTCGAGTTCAATGGAAAAGAGGACGATTCTCTCTCTTGCCCCCCCCCCCTTTTATTTCAATCTCCTCACTCTTTCTCCCCCCCCCCCTCTCTGCCCCTCTCTATAAATATATCTCATTTATCGACACATGAGAACCGTGAACGATTTTTCTTTTCGAAAAGTCCTCCGGCGCGTACGCTGAGGCCACCCTTTCGCCTCAATTCTTTCGCGAATTTCTCCCACCCGAAGATTTTTCTACGGGAGCGTGGATGAGTGTGCGCGGCCGGGAGCTATCCCGTCTCGTTGACGACACCGAGGCGTCGCGATTTGGCGAGACTTCCCACCACGAGCAAATGCGGATTATTATTCTACAGAGGGATTCAGAAAAGAACGTTGAAAAACATTTGGTGAACGAGTACAAGAAATTTATTCGTTAGGCACAATTTTTTATACGTATTACAGAATGCCAATTATACGAGCGTTCGTGCCTACTGAAAAAAATCAGCCAAGTGCGAGTCAGACTCACGCACGAAGGGTTTCGTACCATTGACTAGGTAAACAACAGTAGGTACACAAATTTCATATTGCAACCTTTTTTTATTTTTATTTCATTATTTATTAGTAAGTAAATTTACAATTAAGTATTTTGTGAATATTTCAAGTGCCTACCTGTTACCATTTATTGATATCGAGCAAAAATAGGCAAAAAATGGCGGTTTTTGTATGGGAGCACCCCTTAAATATTTATTTTGTTTTGTTTTTAGTATTTTTTATTATAGCAGCAACAGAAATACATAATTTGTGAAAATTTCAACTGTCTAGCTATCGGGGTTTTTGAGATAAAATCTGGTGACAGACAGACGGACGGACAGACAGCGAAGTCTTAGTAATAGGGTCCCGTTTTTACCCTTTGGGTACGGAACCCTAAAAAGCCCGAGGGAGGATGACCGAAAACGTTCTTAGTTTCATAAATGCTAGGAAGTATGTTTTTATTTAAATTTACTTAACCCTCTGTAGCGCCGTGTAACATTTCTGTCACAAACCGATTCCCTGCCTATCAAAATCAAAATATTTTTTTTTAAACCCATTTTGAGTCAATGAAACTTATCTGTAACACACCAATGTATAAATTTGTGTGTGTTTCAAATAAATAAACGAAATCAGATTTTTCCAGAAACACGTGTATTTTTATTTCTCTCGATAATCATTTTAACTGATAATTTAAAAAATGTTAACGCACACATTTCAGTGATCTTAGATGTTCAGCCTCAAAATTCAGACTGATTTGGCAAGCAATAATACTGAATCAAAAATCATTAGAATCGACTGTTTTTCAACGATCAATTGTGACAACCGAGCTAACGATTGGCCTGGCGAATCGTTGAAATTCAGTCTTCGGGGAAGAGCGAAGCAGGATGGTATCAAAGCAAAAAAAAACGACATGAATATTGTTGCTCAGCTTTAATAAAATACTTTTGTTGAGTTTATAAGTATTTTCGAGCTAGAGATTTACTCTGATTGACAAAAGTCTTCGCAATCCACCGTTCCTACAGTATCAACGAGCCACCACGTCACATCCATCGAGTCCAATAACTATGCCTGAAGAACATCGGTAACTACCATGGTGCAACAAAGTTTCGAGTACAGGATATCGATCTTTGATCACAAGACCCTCATACGTGACATATCTGTCATGGCCATAAAAGAAACTAAAAAAAAACAACCTATAAGTACTAATACAGCCGGTACCAAGCTTGCCTGCCAATCTAGGAACTAGTCCCATTTCGTCGAACGAAACACGAACTTCGTATCCCCAAATCGCAACGAAACTACGAAACAGGGTACCAAAGTTACGAACTCCTAATATTCTGGTTTCATGGTAAGCGTGCTGACCGCTAGGCCAGCACACCGATTTCCATCCTCTGCGATAGGCAGAGTTTTCGCTTTTAGAAGTACCAGCAGGTCGGAGCGAATTTACCGTTTCCCAAAAGGTTAAATTTTCAATACAAATTTTATTATATACGCGATACTTTCCTTGGTGAAAATTTTGTATAAAGCTTTTATAAAAATTATATAGAAATGCATCTATAGATAAGTAGTACAGAAATAGACGTATAAAATTGCCAGTGATTTTATACAATCCTTAGAACTTTATGTGACTGCGTACGGAGTCTGACAAATTATATAAAACTGAATTGTAGGTTTTCATATTAATACATTAATAATTCTGTTCAGATTTTATACGGAATTGTATAAATGTATTTATCAGATTTTATACTCAGAAATTATACGGAATTTTATACGCATACAATTTCTAAAGATTTTGTATTTCCTCAAAAGCTTCATTCAATAATGATTTGATTTTATTTATTACACTTATTTTATTTAAATAATTTAATTATTCTATATGAATCAAAATTCATATAAAAAGTTGTATTTATAACGAGGAAAAATTATATGAAATTTTATATTATACATTTTACATATTTTAGATTTTTTTTTGCAACTTATGTGATGTTCAAAGTGACTAGCTTCTTAGCGATCTCGATGTTTCTCGTGAGCTCGTTCGAAACTGTCTGCCTAGACATTTTTCTGAAACATACAAATGACGAGGCACAGAAGACCTCGGAAGAAATATGTTTGACCATTTTTACGATTTCCTACTGCGAAGGATTAAACCCTCCTAAGTATCTATTCTCTATCTGTCCAAAATGTCCATCCGACAATCAAAAAAATGTTACGTAAAATTACAAAATTTGGAAATAGAAAGCGAATACTAAACATAAAAACTTCACTGAGCGATTAAAATATTAGGTGTAATAAAAAAAATCCATTATTTTTCCAATAAATGGCTTTAGATATTTGTGGCCTAGTGCTGCATAAGTCCGATCGGGGTAGACTAGATGGCGTTACACACATGAGATTTCGTACGGAACAAACTTTTGCGACATTTTTGTGATTGGTTGGCTCTAGAAAATAATGGATTTCTTTTTACTACACCTAATATAAATGCACCTGTACAAAGAAGTTAGTTGTACGGCGTGATATAGATAAGCTAGTCATATACCGTGACGGAAGTTCCACAAAAGCTTTCCACGTGTCTAGATGCCAAGAAGATCCGGGTTGAACAAGTTTTCCACTATGTTGGTGTGAGGTTTGGATTTTCGTCTTCTCAACTTACGTGCTCTGCCTTGACTCGGGAAAATGAACTGCTCTGTACACCCGCCGAGAGACGGTTTCTCGTTGGCATTAATTTTCCAACATCGTTCCCTGTGAACTTGCTGTTCGAAATACGACCCTGGCTCTAACTCTCTTTTGTACCCAAATACTCCTATACACGGTGACACGATTTTACTGAAAACGCGCGAAAACAAATTTTCCCAATTTACCTTCACGGTCGATTAGACAAAAATTAGTCACAGGAACTTTGACAAATAAATAACGAAATTATTCTACCTAACCTAAGATTTCCGCTCTAAAAGAACTATGAAATCCACTAGACTATTTGAATTTAACCCGTAATGGTCATTAGGGGTCCAGTGGACCCCAGGAAAATTTTGTAGGGATATATCGTAGAAAGATCGATTGAGAATCGAACTTGTGCTGTCATGTGTTGTTGTCTGAACCTACTCCAACACTATTTAATTGGTGGCGATGGTCAAAATGGCGTCAGTTATCTTGCAGATAGCAAATAGTGCTGTTCATAAAAATTATATTTTTTCTTGAAAATATACTATTTCAAGAGTAACAAAACGTAGGTTTTGTTCCAAATCGTAAATAAAATGTATATGAATTTTTCAATGAATATTGGGGTTTTCTGTTCTTTTTTAAATTGTTTTTTTGCCATATTAAAATTTTTAAACGAAATAAAAAAAGATTGTATTACTTCGAAAACATATGAAATAAAATACTCGTCTAAGATTTGCGTCAATAAGCCAAGTAGAACGCAAATAGGAACAAGTTTTGGTCGTGGGGTCCACTATACGCCATGTGACCATTAGGTACGTGGCGTATAGGAGGTGTGACCATTATGGGTTAAAAGAACAATCAACATTTGAAACTAAAATTTCTCCCGTATGTTTTTAATTTTGTTCAATTCTTATTAACAACATTTTTATACTTTTGAAGTTGGTAGCTGCTGGGCGATGCAGTAGACACTTCAATAAGTAACCCAAAATTTTGTTCGATTTTTTAGAAACCTAGAAAATATTAGCAGCAAGACTGGCTAACATCCACTAACCCAATTAACGCACTTCTTAACTGCCGACACCAAAAACCCAAACGAGAAAAAAAATCATTTAAGTGAGAGGAAGCACATAATCAACAGTATTCATATGTACCAACAGCATACGCAGATCCCCAATTTCTGAAGGACCAAAGTCGATGGCCCATTGACATTGTGCACTATCCCATCATTAAGGTGACAGTCGATAAAAATAAATTAAAAAATGGTGTAAACCTGCGCCTCGCTTGCACACGTCAATAAATTCTTTAACTACTACTAATACGACAGACATTTGCCTGCGACGTTTAAAAGGATTTCGTGCTCGACGAAATGTCGATAAGATATCGATCGAATCAATTTCAGTAATTAACCCGGCGAGAGAGTGGTGAAAAAATGTAACAAGGAGTACCTATGTACCAGGGTTTGACCATATCCTTTTACCAAATTGGCTGTATAACTAGATTCTTAACGAATAGCATTATTTTTATTTTTTATTTATTACATTTTACATTAGTGGAAACAAATGACAATGAATTTTCAACGACATTCAACAACAACATGGTGGGTATGACATATCCTGCCACACTCTTTCCGGATCAAAGATAATAATTTCAAGCACGTGTTTCAACGAGATATCACGAAGATCTAAACGACAGCCTCGCCAATATTTTCCGTGGAACAGGCCCGGAAATTCGCAATCGACCCTGATCTCATTGATACTTAATGGCGCCTGCTTCTCGATAACCGACTCGGGGAGGCTACGAGGGAAAGAGTCCTTCCTCATTGAATAACGGAGACAAAAGACAACCGCTCCCTTCCGGAAATGAATTCAGCAAATTGAGTTCCGACTGTCACCCTTCGCTTAACCGCGGCCTACCGAATCCCAATTTCTGCACAATTGGACGCGTCACTTGAATTTTCATGGATTGAAGAAATCCACGGGACATAGGGGCAGCGGTTTCAATTGTCGTTTTTTTCGAGATGCCAGATGAGCCAAACGGTGAAGCTTCGATCTGGCTAGCCGTTGATTCGTTGTCGTCTTTTTTAGGGTTCCGTACCCAAAGGGTGAAAACGGGACCCTATTACTAAGACTTCGCTGTCTGTCTGTCTGTCACCAGGCTGAATCTCAAGAACCATGATACCTCGACAGTTGACATTTTCACAGATGATGTATTTCGGTTACCGCTATAACAACAAATAATAAAAATTAAATTAAATTAAAAATTAACGGAGGCTCCCATACAAATAACATTTTTTTTTTTCGGCTAATAGTACGGAACCCTCCGTGCGCGAGTCTGACTCGCACTTGGCCGGTTTTTTGGCTTCTTCGTGCCATCCTTAGTTCCAGTTGTTACAGATCCAGTGGACCATGTTTCAAACCTACATTTTCAAACTTCCCGGCATGATGCAAATGAAAACAACCGAGTAACAAAATAAACGTTAAATTGCAAAGTAGGAGACCTACTGAAAATATTGTTAGAAGAAAAGGGTCAAAGCGTTTACTAAACACTAAAAAAAAATGTTAAGCGACCCCTTTTAGGGTTACAAAATTAATTCGGTAAAGGTTTTCGACCTTGGAAATTTCGAATTATCTAATGAATAAAACAAGGGGTCTCTTTCAGAGTGAAACAAATAATCGTGCTCAAAGTACTGATAAGCTATGGATTGATTGCTTTTTCACTCATAACGAACTGTATACCGAAAGGTATCGAGGGACTACAAATTCCTTTGCTTATATCAAGTGCACAACTGAAAAATGCACTTATGTATAAATAACAACTTTTTTTTTTGCAAGACACTGATTTTTGACGAATCTTCCCAAATACAACTAAGTTATTGAGTCGACTGCTGAGATTTGTTTACCATAAACAGTTTTTGTACGTTTTATGAGAACGCCTAAATAAAATCCCTTTCATCTCTTAAATCTATCTTCCCTTCCGCGCGATATAAAATTGAAATAAACCGAATAAATCCAACGTTGGCGTCGCGCATAATCTCGGATTAAGAATCTCGAGAAATCCTACCTGACGGTTTCATCGTTGAGCATTCGAGAGGGCTTGGTGGTTTTAAACTCTATTTAACGAAATTCGGTATTTATCGGTGGAGATGATGCGATCGGAGAGAACTGAAGCGCGGTTTTGTACCAGTATTTATAACGTTGCAACAAGAATCGTTATACAGAAATGTGTCTTATCATTGGAGTGCATTAGAGCATACCATTCACCACGATTCATGTAATAAAAACTCAAGTGAAAAAGAGCTTTGGAATTCGAATGAAAAATCGATAATTGAGATATAAATAACTCGAGAAGTAAAATATATATTTTTTCATACAAAGCCCTTTTTGTATCCAATTTTTAGGTATGCCCCTGATAGTCTCGGTTTCCTAGCGCCGTCCCGCCTTCAACCTCCGAATCTCTCTCCCTCTGGACAGTAGGTCAACCTCGATTCCTGAGAGCGAGAAGTGGGTCTATACTGAGAATAGTTGGGAAGAGAGGAACCATTGCAACAATTCGATACAGCCTTTTCGTAAAATGTACACGTCAGTGCCACCTTGCAAGAGTCCATTCCGTGATAATAGCAGAGGTTTGAGGTCGAGAGTGCAAACGATAGATAGATAGATCTGGAGACAGGTTCGGTCCTTTTTTTCTAGGTCTTTCTTCCGATGCTATCAGTATAGTATTGAATCATGTGTATTGTTAAATAATCTCGTCCATACTGTCTCTTCTCCAGCGTCTGTCTTTGTCGCTGTTTTTGTAAGCCGAAGAGGAAAGGGAAAAGAATGATTGACGATAAGCTGATGAAGTTCTCAACTGGATTATTCTTTGAGACTTGAAACCTCGACTCAGTCAAAATCACCAGCTGGATCATTAGATGCACATTTAATGGGTTTAAACACTTCTATTGGCTTCTAGTTACAATATTAAATATCCGCAAAGGATTATTCGTGTTATTAGCATGGGAAGTAGAAAATTGGGACGACGAACCTCTAACTATTTATATTGAGGACGTATATTTATATATTTTAACAAGCGTCTTATTTCACCTTGATGTAATCAGTGAATAGACGAATCGCCAAAAAAAGTGATGGACCATTTTTCGATTCACCCTTGGCATACAAATAAACGTTTTCCATTCAGAAAAACGATTGCACTGATGAGCCCATTGGCTACAACTCACACATAAATAATTCTTCCCTGTCAAAAGGTTAACCACGATTCAACGGAAAGTGCGGGTTCAAATCATGAAAATGCTTAATTGAGAAACTACCAGCCAGGTAAAGATGCACTGGCGTATAAAAGTAACCTCACTTTTAATGACTCCAGCCAATTTTTCACCGATAAAACGACTTCTGGAAAGTGGGTTTAAGATTCGAGTTGGTTTGAGGTTCGATATTGTCAAAACGTTCGAAAAATTCAATCTTTACTTGGTGTAACCTTCCAACTGTAGATAAACTTTAAAAAGGTTTCTTAAAGGGGGTTCTTTGAGGGTTCCGTGTTATTGTTTTTTTTAACAGCACGTTCTTTTTTTGTAGTACAAATGAGAATAATCATAAAATATTTTTTGTGAAAGTGAATGCGTCAGGTCGAACTTGAACTGTGATATCAGATAGGGTTCAATCAGCAGCAGGGTACCGTAGATATTTGATTCTAGAATGGGGACCTTATTTTTTTTTACCTGATAGCCTGGGATGACGAACCACCCCAATTTTGAAAAATCATATTTCCGGTAGCATTCACAAAACGGGTTCAACCCGGGCTCATTCTTTTCCGCTTTTTACGCAGAATTACGTAGGCCTACGGCCATTCGGTTCAAAGTCGAAAAGTGTTTTCAAAAAGGTCCGAAGGTCCTAAAGGTTTCCTAAAAGGGGTTTCTAAATATTTGTCTTTCAATTGTCGAATCGTAATAACAAGAATAAAAATCAGACTACTGTACGCAATAAATAGTGTAGGTTACGTCCTTTCGTTCGAATGTGCATATAGCAATTTACGTGTTCGGCACAACCTTCCACATAGTACACGTGTTTGGTAAATAACCCGGTGATGCAGCAAGATGTACCCATATACACATACATGTATCGGCATCTCACCAGGCATGTGTAATGAGTCACAGACGCAAATGACAGTGCAGAACAGGGTTTACATAGTACCCAGATGCCTCAAAGGCTTCAGAACGTGCGACGCACCTGCTCGATACACCCAGTTGGTGCATTCATAGAATACCTGAAATGAACATTTCATGCGATCGACGCTCAACGCAAATCTACTTCGGTTTCTTGTTGTCCATCATCATTTCTTTATTCCGTCTACACCCTTGCCGATTTTTACGTCTCCTCCTTTCTTTCCTTTTTTCGTCTGTTTTTTCAGTTTGTCCTCCACTTTTCTGCTTTTGCCACTTTTTTCGAACTTAATCTCCCGTGTTGCGGCCTGAGCCGTCTTAAGCTTCCACCAGTAGGTGGACATTTTCGAAAGGGTCTTTTGAAAAGTATGCTCAACTTCATCACCACAGCTGCACAACTCGACGAATCTCCTGCTATCTACAGTTGCATAAAATCTACAAATCTGAGCAAACGAATCACCGAGTAGTGCGATCAATCGCGAATCATTGATACAGCTGTGGCGACGTGGTACTTGGATGGACAGGAATTGGGGCGCTCACCCGAGCACACCCGAGGTAAATAAGGATCGAAACATTCAGTGTACCGTTGAAAGACCCTATCTTGATAACATACTTGACAGCTTTACGTGCCTTTACTAAGGTACCTGACCCATGTAAGGCCCACCTTATTTGTTTTTAAGTACAAAAAAAACTACAAATGTTAAAATAAAACAAAAATCTTTATTTAATTTTCGTTCAGTAAACAATGGTTATTATTAACTATAAGCTTTTTTTAAAAAAGCGTCTTCTGGGCCTTATTCCGACCACTGTGCCCAATAAGGACATACCCGTTGTAACTTGGTACAAAAAAAATACAAAAAATATATAATCTTCAATTTTAAACTTAAATTTTGATTACAACATGTATAGTGCTGATAAACCACTACATATAATCAGAATAAAGAATCACTAAGTATAGTTGAAAACATTTTTTGTTTTCGAAAGTTTTAGTTCGTCGAAATTTAAGAAACGCCTACGTGCGATCATCCGTGTTGCCGTCTATTGACTGCAAATTTATTTGGGTTTGCGACAGAGCGGCGGATACTATGGCAATTGCGGCCATTCAAAGTTAGACACTCGACGATGAGAGCTCAATACGTTTGACATTGTAGTTTTGGATATTTAAAACGTGAGCTTTATTAGGCACTGGGCCTTACATGGGTCAGGTACCTAACCTGTTTTAGTGCGTATACACGTGCGATCTAAAGAAAGACGTAATCATTGATAATAATCAGTACCATGAGAATGTGGAAACGCATATATGTGTACGAACGTGTCTGCGTGGGGGGCAAGTGTGCGTATGTGTGTATGTGTGCCAACCGCATGTGACTGCCTGTGTGTAATGACCTGGATGGGACGCAGGGAAGAAGGAGAGTAGGTTGGGATAAAGCTTCGAGGGGTTCTTAGCTGAGGTTCATATCCGTTCACTCGAATGTGTGGGTTACGTCGAGGTGTTGGTGTGTTGCTGCCAGCATCGCTAAGGGATAAATTCCGGGGCAGAGCTCTGTCTAAGGGAGCCTGGATGATGAGGGCTCCTTTTTCCTCCTTCCCCTCTCTCTCATTCTCTCTCTCTCTCTACCTCTTCCCTCCTCTGACACCAAACTCCTACCCCTCTGCTCCTTCCTCTCTTCGCGTTTCACTCCCACACTGTGACGTCATGGAACCACCCCGTGACGTAAAACCCGGGAACGGTTACGTTACGCAAGCGTCGTGTGCCGGGACAGAAGCCGATCTCTCGTGTGGGGTGCGGCGTACACGAGAGAGAACCATACACATGCCGAGGATTGTGTGCGAAGCATGAAGAGACCTCTGAAGCTTTTCGAGTGCACGAGCGAGTCAGGAAAAGAGAGGGAGAAAGAGGAGCTGTGAAAGCGTGTAGGGCGAGGTACGATCGCCCATTGACCTACTTCTACTATCCCGTGCATTTTTCTGTGCAGGTTCGATAAACATATATATATATATATATAATTTTTATATGATGTATATACGTAATGATTTCTCGTATTCTGCTTTCCCTTATTCGCTATCTTTTTGCCCTGGGCAAAAAGCGGCAAACCCTTCTGGTTTGCCGCTTTGCAAAATATCAATCTCCATTGCTCTTTCCCAAAAGGACCTAGCGCGTGGTGACCTTTTGTGTGCGTAAATGCACACACACACGAGCGCACGCGTGTGAGCTCACACGGACACTCGTGCAGGTTACCACGCATATTTTTTTGTGGTTTATAGGGTTCCGTACCTCAAAAGGAAAAAACGGAACCCTTATAGGGTCAGTTTGTTGTCCGTCCGTCCGTTTTTCTATCAAGACCCTTTATTTCGGGAAGGCGTGGAGGTATCGAGTTGAAATAAAAACTATATAGTCAGGTCTACAGTCCTTTGAAGCTCTGAGAAAATCAAACTTCTAAGTTAACGTAAAAAGAAGATACGGCCGTTTATGCGGCAAAAACAATCTATATTTCAACTCTCACGGGAATCAAAATTTATAGGGTATTTTCCGTTGACCTAGAACTATGAAATTTGGCAAGTAATAACGTCTTGTACTACAAGTTTAGGGAAAAATCTCAAAACTATACATTTGTAATTAAATCTTTAAAAAACTTAGAAAAATCTGCGAGGCTGGATTCCTGAGCTATTTATAAAATGTACTTACACATTTGTACGGAACCCTCGGTGGGCGAGTCCGACTCGCACTTGGACAGGTTTTGTTTTTTTTTTAAGAGGTGAAATTTCAGAATTTCTGAAATTTCGAAATTAGATAAAACGTAGAAAAGACAGTCACAATAACCATCACCCTCTAGTTCTATGTTTCGTCGCGTTGTCCAGAATCATAGCCAGTCCGGATTTCCCAAGAGGCACATCTCCCGGCTACGATATACACTCTAAGCTACTTTTATTTCGTCGACAACATTCTATTCGGCAAACTCGGTACTAAAGCTCTCCATTTGTAATCAACTTTAATGGTCCATCCAGAGGGATTTGCGGTACTTATAAAAAATACCGCCTGGAAATATGTAAGCCTGGAAAATTTATAAGGACGTGACGAGATAGTTATTTCTTAAACACTGCGGCATGATTTAGTTACTGTAAACGGCAATGATTTTATTCAAAGGGAAAAGTGTTTGAGTTTTCATTGCAACGCCCCTATTGGGAAAAGCGATTCCAAAATGTTGATACTTCAGCACTCAAAGGCCTCTAACCACAACGACTTATACTCATGACATGACTCGATAGTAAACACGCTTTTTTTAGATACAAACTTTATTGGACCCTTGGAGAAATATACACGTTATAAAAAAAGAAGGCATTCTTGAACCGAGTTTTCTATAAATTTGCAACTATGGGAAAATACACTAGCCTAGAAAATTAGAGAAACTGAAAATTTCTTACATTTTTTTCTACTATTTTTGAAGTGGATTATTTGTATGGAAAAATGGTCGTATCGAAATTATGAAAAAATGATCTTTTTTGTAATGCTACAAAATGATTTCTGAAGCTTTATTTTTAGGATTCTTCGGCAAACGAATTTCGCGAGGTACGATAATCGCGCAATGATAAGACATTTTTTTTCAAATTTCAAATTTTTTCAACAATTCACGTGGTTAGAAAATTGATTTTTAATTGAATCGATGCAATAGCTGAACGTTACATATATTTCTACGTTCCAGTTACCTGTGTCCAATTTTTTCGTATTGGTGTCATCAATTTTGACTTCCAACGATTCGGTGAAGCTGATCTTTTTTTCCTGCCACAAGGATTTCCAAGGGTACTTTTCGTATCGTCCATTAAGACCAAATTACGTTCGTAGCTCTATAAATGAATTTAAATGCTTAGAAAAAAAAAAATCTCTGCGCCATCTCGCTATTTAATTTTTCAAACAACAATTGCGACGAAATAGAGCACTTCATAGAAGTTTCAAATAAAAGGTGTTCCTTCTTAAATTGACAATCAAGAAAGGTCTCGTTCGTTTTTTCGCTACTTCCATTAGTAATGGAGATGTGAGTGACGAAAGTTAATCGCCTCGTTCGTCACTCCTCGCTTCGCCCCATTTACTCAGCGTTCCGTCTCTTTCTCTCATTAAAAGTTTCGTTGTTTGTATCTCCACCGGTTTTCGACCACGATTTTGTCTAATGGGTTCCGAAAATGTTGTCGAACACTTTTCAACTGCTTAACGGATGTTTTTCTTTCAACGACTTACACACCTCGTTTTGAATTTATATCCAATATTCTAAGTACAATTCTTCATATTTGTAATTCCAAAAATAACAGAATTCCCACTTAGACGTAACAAAACTATCCTCCGGGTTTACCCTCTCAAAGCTCATTTTCAATTTTCCATCAAAACTCTGAATCCACTTTCTTGAATTCAACTAGAAAAAAGCTTCCAGTTTTTCGCACTCGCATTGACTATTTTACCGCCTTGAGAGAATTTCGTAAAATCCACTTTTGGTGAAAGTAAATTTTGGTTTTAAAAAAATCCAAGATATTAAATATTCAAAAAAACAAAACGATAAAAAAAACAAGCCAATCAATACTCCCTTCCAGAGATATTGGGAACGTGCACGCAGAGTGTAAACCGACAAATAGAAATGGCGTATTTTGTCAAAAAGTGGAATCGCTTACGGCGTATGAAAAACTCGTCCCACTTGGCGCGGAACGTCTCATATCCATGCGAGATGAAAAAGGAGGTGGAGTCGACAGTATTACGCCGACTAGAAACAGTGACACAACCGTAAGCATCGATAATACATATATATATATAAAATACGTATTATACGTATATATAGCTATGTATTTACGTATATACGTATATATATATATATATATGTATTTTATATATGATGCGAAACCAGGAGTACCAGCCAGCAGCACCGTAGTATTCAGCCTCCCTCCCTGGACCGGTCGAAAGCACCTCTCACGAGAGATAGAGGACGAAAGGGTGAGAGAGAGAGATGGGAGCGCTTGTGTCCCGGGAAAACGGCGCAAGCGCGGGATAAGGGTGGAAAAGCGAGCGGGCAGCTCACTACGCCCGGGAACGTTACGGGTCGTGGGACGCCGAACGCAATCTGTGCGTCGAGAGGACCATCGGAGGAAAAAGAAAGCAGCGTTATCAGTACAGCTTATAAACATCCCTAGATAATTCACATAACTCAAGCGAAAAACTTGTAATAACAATATTAATAATAAGTTGAAGAAAAAAAAAAAACAGAAAAAAAAATAATAATCGGTGCTCTGTTGATCGGGAGAAAAAAAAAGAAAAATAGGAAAAGAAGTAAGAACGATAGTTGATACGTCAAGTTCATTCGGCAATCGCAGCAAGGGTACATTGAAAAAAAAAATATTTAAAAAAACAAAGTGTGTATCCTGAAATCAAAATACTCAAAAGAATTTCGAGACTTTGGTGTGGTCGTTTTTTTACTTTGATTTTTATTTTCTTTCCTGCTTCTGTTTCGCTTGGTTTCTCTCTCTCTCTCTGTCTGTCTTTTTCTCACGTTCTCAATCTCGCTGTTTCTCGATTGCTTTTTGCGAAATACCGAATATCGAAAGAAAGCCGTCATCGATTTCTTCCACGATACAAAAATTTACGTATTTTCAGATTTACCTTGCGAAATCAAAAAAAAAGTGATAAAAAGAGCGAGAAAGAAAGAGAGAGAGGGAGGGAGGTGGAAAGAACGGAAGCAAAAGGAAGAGGAGGAGGACTCCTGAAAAAGTTAAAGATTCGAAGATCGCGTGTCGTGTGCTGGTACTACTACTGTAGCATCTATATATAGAGCACACCGTGAGTGTCAAGGGTGTTTACTGGAAACGTGGTGCGCGTGGCTAATAAGACTACGAGAACCCATTCAGTATAGGTCGTTCCGTGTTTCCTCGCATGCATCGACGACGTTTCTTTTTTTTTTTTTTTTGTAATTTCTATCAAAATTTATTTTTCATCCTTGCGTCATTTTGAATTTGTCTCCTTCGAATGTTTTTGTTTTCCTTTTTTTTAATTATTATTTCTCGCAGCCTTATTGGCTGACACTGGCCGACATGCCCGCGCGTTATCGACCACGTCGTCCACGGAGCCAGCAAACACACCAATGACACAGCACTGATGCTGCCGCGATTTTTGCTCCGGCCTCTTCCGAAGAAAATTCGCAAGTGGACCTTTACAATAACATTTGCAGTTTTAGGCTTCGAAATATTTCGTGATTTAGAGGGAACTATTTATGTAGATGTCGTAAATCAATATTAATTTTATCTCCAATAATAATATTAATAAAAAGAATCATAATAATTAAAAAAAAGAATAATAATAATAATAATTGGATTAATCGCTACGGTGGTTCGAAAGTGCTCGGGACTGTAATCAGGGCAGCGATTTGTGAGATATGCAGAAAATTCGTTTAAAGTGATGAAATATTAAGAAGGGCAATCGTTACGCCCTTTGTGTGAACAATAATGTCTGTATGAAACACTGAAAGAATTTCCACGAGCAGTAAGGGTAAACAATTTTTGGTGGTAATATCAATTGTTTAATTGATCGTGGATTGATAAGAGGGAACTCGACAGACTTGCTACTAAATCGATGAATCGAGAGGAACAAATCTAGATAACAACACCGGACACTTTTCCGAAGAGTAATTGAAGCAATAAGAACGATCAGATAAGATACGTGAAGAAAGTTTCAACTACTGGAGTCATCATGAGCGAGGGCACTCCGAAGTTTCAATCGAAGAGTGGTAAGCCATGTTTTTTTTTTCGAGTCTTCAAAATCACGTCGGATATTGGATGTGTTTTTTTTTACTTACTGAATTTCTTGGATCCGATAGATGGAATCGATCATTTTATTTTGGAAAGTAAAGTTTCGTATTAGCGAATCAAATTCTAGGCAACGCAAGAAATATAATTTGTCGGATAACGTGGAGAGGATTTGGTAATTATGCAACGAACGTTACGCAATTCATTGAGGCGTTTATTTGTGTAATTATTTTTTTATTAATACGCGTTTGTCGAAGCGTGGTGCATGTATCACGATTCTCCAAATGAATTAGATCTAATTTCAATTAGCATTTGTATTATAGAAGTACAGGTTACGTAAGCTCGACGAATAAATAAAACGGTATATATAGCCAATTTCATTCACTAGGTAAATATTTATGTACACGTCCACTCGAATTTCTCTTTCATATCTTCGTTCCATTATTCATATACCAAATAAGAAGCGAGTCTGTCTTTCATGCATTTGGCATCAATACAGGCGTTTCTCTTTTTTTTTCAAATTTGAAAGATAGAAAGAAAACTGGCGAGTGAATTCTCGTTTTTTCTTTGTAATTTTTATTGGCGCATAAGTAGACTTCTTTTTTCATTATATACATAAGACGATTAATTATACACGGTAATTATAATTAAAATTATAATTAAATTCTTAACAAATTGAAATTATTATTGGCGATTATGCACCTTTAGTTAGAAATTCAGTGCAATTAAATTTTGTGCAAATTTTGTGCAAATTATATGAAACGTGATATGAAATTCGAATTCTCATGAACTTTGGTTTATTTTATAAACATTTATTACGTAAACGTAAATATATCAATTGATTCAAGTCATTCAAGGGTGACCCTTGTATGAGCTCTGTGTGTAAAAAATCCTCATTTTTGACAATTCGTCAACCTGAATTCGGTAACCTTATCTGAAACTTTGGATACGCGAATATGGGTGCGTAATCAATGATATACATATACTGAGTAAAAAATTAAAGGAGCAATGATAGTTTTCAATTTTTATCCAGTAATTTTCGAAACGCCATAACTCCGTAAAAAATCGTCGTACGATTATTACAAAAAAGGATTTCGAACCTTGACCTTTTTGATTTTTAAGTTTAACAATTGTCTAGGTAAAATGTTGTTTTTTTCAACATGATGTTCCACCCTATGATAATTGACATGTTTTTTGCAAGCTTCTAGTCAAACTTCGACGCAAACTATTTGATTTGCATTTTTTGTCAAACTAGGATCCAAACTTGGATCGCACATTATTGGATTTCCATTTTATTTCAAATATCCGTTAAAATATGATTTTTTCCGGATAACCACTCAGGCGTTTGTTCTACTTTCGTATCCACCCTTGTTTTTGACGTTGCTCGTACCAACTGGCTTCGAGTACGTACCCTCTAGTAGACGCCCGTATACAGCATAAGAATAAAGTCTCTTTTCTCTGTTGCTCGATCTGCGTAATGTGCATTCGCGCATACGTGTAAACGACTGTAGTCGTCGTGAGAGAATAGGGGGTAAGAAGTCTTGCGGATCGTCGGCGAGAAAACTGACCCCACCAACTTTCGCCCTCCCCTAAGTCACGGTATATGGAGGCGCTTTTACAACCACGTACACATCTAACACAAGAGAGAACAGTTGACGGGTCGAGGTACAATTTTGTCTAACTTCAACACGGCCACTACCACTCAGCTTCTTAGACACATCTCCTACAGGCTGATGCCTGCTTTCATGGACCAGAAGATATCCCCAGGGTATTGTCGGATGGCCTGCAATCGGCACTGGGTCACGCTTCTGAACACGTTCTCCGTGCCTCCTCCCAACTCCTCCATGCTTCTATCACTCTCCTTTGACCACTTTTCAAACGGAATGTCATCAACGACGTATCGAGAGAATTGGACTTCTGCATAAATGAACCAACGATTATTCGGTCGAATAATCCTATGTGACGGATGTGAACTTTCCATGTTACCTATGTGAAATATGCCAATGTAGAATTTTCAAAAAATTGTTTGTTTTTCCGGTAAACGGGGCTTTATCATCGTAAGAATATGTTAAGGCACAGTCGCCAAATATCGTCCCCTTTTTGTTAAAACATTGTGGAAACAAAAATATTGCAAGGAGAAAAATAAATAAAACAAAAAAGATTAGCGAGGACACTTCTTTATTATTAAAAATAAACAATAACTCGATAACTTTGTTTTTAATTATTTAAGAATAGTTTTTATAATGAAGTAGAAAATCTTAAAATCTAAAACCGAGCACCTAATTACGTCCCGGGGACGATATTGAGATCACATTAATCAGTACTTGAACTTAAATTGTATTTTTAACAATA
>JAPYZJ010002180.1:0-41912 GCA_030522765.1 Ophioninae sp. B BG-2022a
CCCCCCCCCCCCCCCCCCCCCCTCCCTCGAGAATCTCCCGAATTTCCACTATTCGAGAAACGCAGCAGCAATACTTTACTTCCGGTAGATAGATACAACGGTATCCATTGATCGGACCTCTCGGAAAAAAAAAAAACAGTCATCCGGATTTTGAAAATCTATGACCGAGTACGCGACTCTTTCGGGATACTCGGATCAGGCTCGAGCGATCTCTCGTCTCTTTGACGGCCAATCCGGAAGCCTCTTCGAAAAACCCTTATAACGACGCGATCGATCAACGTTCGGGGGCTTTTGCTTCCTCGTTTGGCTCGACGAGCTCGAGTTGCTTCAGCAGCGTGGGAAGGGACAGAGGATCAACCCTCGAGAATCCTTTCCTAGATCTACGTTCGAATGTAGGCCATCTGGTATCGTTACTCGCGAGGAACCGACCGAGGAATCGCGCCCGACGTTCCAGAGAAAGAAAATATAATACGTCAGAGGATTCTTCAAGATCGGGGCGTCGAGGTCGGCCGATGCGACGATTCGCGCGCACGAGCCGTTTCGAAAGCTCGCGCACGTGCGACCTTGACCAACCTCCGCAACCCCGCAAAACACCCTTTCCTCCTCTTTCTATCCCTCCGTCGTGTCATATCCGCGTTCCACGACTCGTCACGATGCAGTTTCGGTTTTCTACGTGGCTGGTCGCGATCTCGTCGACACCGCGTCGTTTGGTCTTCTAAGCCCGTTCGTAACGCGTCCATGCGACATCCGGAGACCGCGTACCTCGTTACCCGGCACCGGAAGTTTCGTCTATAGCTGCGCAATTTTTGCACTCGCTGCGCGAACCGCCTCCAATTTGATGAAAACTGCGGAATTTAACGCGGATACGATAAAGGCAGAGAGAAGAGTAGGTCTGGGTTAGCGATCGGCTACACATAAGGCAACGTCTAAACGGTCAATTATATTGCGCAAGGTTACGAATCCTGCAATATTATTGACCGTTTAGAGCAGTATTTACGAAAATGTGGGTCGATTTTGGGTGAGTCCTGAAACTATAGGTCGTACAATTGGTGGTCGTGGTCCTATGGTACGGTGGTTAACTACGTAAACGCGTAAATGCTGCGGCAGCAATGTACTTTTACGTACTTTTTTTGTCTTCATGACCCAAGGTGGGCCGCGAACTCTAAACTTTCTTGTAAATGGGTCACGGTCCCAAGTTTGGCAAACACTGGTTTAGAGTAAACATTGAAGATTGCGCAATGATTGATCGACAGTTTAGAGCGAGTCGAATTTTTATTGCACCATATTTTTTCATTGCATCGTGTATGCTCAGTATTGCGCAATATTTTTCAGTCTTCGTCGTCACGAGGAGTACACGCGCGCGTGCTAAATGCCGGAAAAAGAGAATCCAGAAGTTAAGGAAAAAAGAGAGTTTATCTGCTAATGTATCCAATTGTTCTCCAATACTATTCTCCGACTGAATACGAAAACATTGCGCAGTTCGGATTATTGCGCAATGTTAAGATGTTTTTGTAGGTCTTTAATTTAGGCAAATTTATTCATCCCTTTCATCCGCAGTGTTCTTAGGTTGACCTTGACACTTTCGGTAGGGGGACTTCCTGGGGGAATCGAGAAACGTCGGTCTCGAGACACGACACGAAACGATGAATTTTCCAAGCGCAGCTCAGGTCTCTGGGACCGCTACGCGGTGAACCTTCGATGGCGATGTGAGTCGGTCGACTCCTCGGACGGTACGGACGATCTTCTCGGACTACCCGGGGGAGACTTCGATGACCGCACTTTTCGTACGCGTATCGAATGCGGTTTATTCGCTGGACTTTCGTTTCGTTTCTGTTTAACCTCCTGAGTGAATCTGTAGTAGTTTTTACAACAGAGAAATAAATAAATCCTACACCACGATCTATTAAAATTTACTGGAAAAAAGAGAGAGAACCTCCTGCGAATCATAACTTGTTTTTCCAGTAAATTTCTCTAGATGGTAGTGTAGGATTTCTTTTTTTCTATGTTGTAAATATACTACGGATTCACTCAGGAGGTTATAGTATCTGATCTATGTAAGGCCCAACTTATTTGTTTTTAAGTACGAGAAAAACTATGAATGTTGAAATAAAACAAAATTGTTTGGTAATAATAATTCACGTATTAATAATAATAATTTTCATTGGGAAAATAATGTTTACTATTAATTATAAGGTTTTTTTTTAAAAAAAAAGCGTCTTCTGGGCCTTATTCAGCTGTAACTTCGTAAAAAAAAATTGAAAAAATATATAAACGTCAATTTTAAACTTAAATTTTGATAACATGTATAAATAAGGTATAACATTCCGAGAATTCATTCCGGATTATTCGGGAGTGGACGAAACGTTTGATAAAAGTCGCGGCAAACTCGAGACTAGCCCAGAAATTGGCGATGTTAAAATCGTCAATTTCAGAAGCTCGTCCAGCATCGAGAAAACTCCAGCCGACGCAGTCCTCCAAATTGTGTCACGTATTTCGGATAATACGAGAACGTGCAGGCGTTTGCATCCGAAGAGTTTGCGTGTCGCGGGGCGATTACGTTTACGTTCAATGCAAGGCGACCTTGACCTTGAAGCTTTCGCAAATGCTGTTCGAGGTTTCGAGTACAAGGTCGTTCAGGATTAGACGGGAATCGGGACTAACGCTCGAGGGAGTTTTTTCTGCCCGTTGGTCGGCGTGTTTCGCTTTTCTCGTAGTCTTTTCATATTATCAGGAAAAATGAAAAAACGAGGACTGACCTTGAGAGATTCCGGCAGATACCCCGTGAGAAATTCCAGGACTTCGGGTAGCTCCTCTTCGGTCAACAGACGGAAGTTCCGGCCTCGTTCGACCGCCTCCGGGCATTCCATGCTGAAACCAATCAACCTGGAGGTTACAACGATGAGATATATTTTTCATTTGGGTTGGACGATCGTGTACCCTTTCAGCTCTTGGATCTTTTCTTACTTTTCAAAAAGAAAAACAATTCACACGATTTGTTTATCAATTATTCGAATCGCTATTGATAAGAGATAACTGGATTATTAATTATACCGATTATTCTTCGGAGCGCCCGGTAAATGAAGTACGCTATCCTTACAAAATCCTTATTTACCTCGATCGTGTTCCATACATGTATTATTTCAATTTTATCGTTTCGCTATCCAAGTTTATTTCATCGTCGATCGATATTCCAATTTTATCACGCCGTTCGTAAATCAGAGCCACAAAAAAAATAAGGCCGAGAATTGATGCGGTAAAGTGCAATTTCCTGGTGAATGTTTAAGGATACTCGTGTTCTTCGACACGTAGATACGTCGAAATAAAAGTTGGACGTTGGACTACAAGTTCCACTCGACGATGGTCATACTCTCGGGGAGAATCGCATATTGCACTGGAATCGAAGTATCGGTGAGTGTGCTTCGTGTTCCCTAGATATATATTGACTGCGGCAAAACACTTTTTTTCTCCCCCGTAAGAAACTACGTTCGTGGCCTAGAATTTTGTTTCGCAGTCGTGGAATCGACTTTTCAAAAGTTTGCGGTTCAACTTTTCCCGTAGATGTTTACGAGCGGTAAAAAAGAAGCCCTGAACATTTCCGAACACGGATCTGTCCTTCATTTTTCCAATTTTCAATCATTCTTTTGGACAAAAATCGCTAAAAAAATATATACCTGCCCGATATAAATGGAACGTGGATGAAATTTTCGGGGGCGGTTAAATCTTTGCTTACGTTATATTTTCGCCGGAGGGTGATAAAAAAATATTTAAAAAATATTTTTAAATAAATAAAAAATATAATAAAATTTTTTTAAAAAAATAATAAAAAATATAATAAAATATTTTAAACGATTGGCTACTGAGTACCATCGAGACGCTAGAATGAGACTTCGGAAATCCATTTCCGAATAAAACGCATGGTGAGATGACTCGCAAAGAGGGTTGTACTAGCGCGAGTCCGTTATGGATTTCTCCGAGTTTATTTGTTATTCTACAGCAAGCTGGCGGAAGAATGGACGCGCGTACGGGTGCGTACGATATGTGGGTCATGTTCGAACGGTAGCCCAGTGGCCGCGAGTGGCAAAAGACCGACTAGGGTTTCTAATGTCTCGACGTATAGCCCGCGTATAAATCGAGGGGTCGTTTCTGACGCGACGCGTCCAGGGAAGCTTCCGAGCTCGATACTCTCGACCAAAGCGCAATAAATCGTCTTCGCGACTCGAATAACCGTCAAAATACGAATAAATACGGCATCGATCAGGCAACTTATTTTTTCGTTGGTGAACTCGGATATCGTAATCGTCACAATCGAGTGTAAGATTGACGATGAGATCTAGCGTTATTTTAATTGGACACGATTTTAGCCGTTTGGCTTATCTAACGATGATGAATTTACTACGAAATAAGGATTTCTTCGTCCTTTTCGTAACGAATTTCATAAAGGTTTTCAAAATTTGTTTGGATTTGTTTGGATTCGTTAGGATTTTTAAACCCAAACAAAGCCAAACATTTACGAAATTTGTAATTACTGTATATTGAAATTCGGAATTTTGAGCCTTCTGGTCATTCGAAGCTTCGGTTTTCCCAACCCAACCCCCGAGAGCCTCGGACGATTTTGTTTTACACGAATATACGCTCGATAGAACGTTTTCCGTGTGTCTAACGTTACGTACGAGACGGGATACCGCTTGTGGCGCTCCTGAGGTGGGGGAGCTTGGAAGGTAGGGGGCGCGCGAGCGCACGCGGAACGCGCAAGGGCAGCAGCCTGACGAGGCAAGATACACACGCAAGTTGCGCACTGCTGAACGCAGCGGGCACGAACGAGGAGATGGTGCCTAGTGCAACCTCTAGGTCGAGCCCGTGTACTTTCCGTGCAATTTCCACGTTTGTCCGGCGAACGTGGACATCCTTCTCAAAGCAAGCTTTCACGGGAATATTTGTTCCTCGGAGTGGAGGAAATCGAACGGCACCACTCGAGCAATATTACCGGTGGATGGAAACGGAAAAGTTCTTTTTGCGTACGAGACGTGAAAAATACAGAATATTATTGATTTACCTGAGTCGAGGGGATACGATCGCGCACGGAGGCGACGACGACGGTGCTCCCTCGGTGTTGTTTCTTTCACAGCCGAAAAACAAGTTACGCTCACACCGGCGTGTCTCCTCTTGTTACTTTTACTTACAGCGCACCACGAACGCCTCGCCGCTGCACCTACTTTTTTTTTTTCTTAGCTCTTCCGACCTTCCTGCAATTCTTTTCGACGAATCGTTTGATCCCTCGTTGAAGAAAACACTAGCGCCGTTACACAGGCAGAGCGAGACAGGTGTGTGTTCAAAATATATATAATATAGTACCTCTCTCTCTCTCTCTCTCTTTCTTTCTTTCTTTCTCTCTATTTAACCCTCGGTTATACTTCGCGTCGTTAATAAAAATATATATGTATATATACTTTCTGCATAATCTCGAGTGTTGTCTTAAATCTGTGGCCCTTTGGCTTTTCTCTCAACTTTTGTCACCCCAGAATGGGTTTTATCGTGTATTCTCTACGTGTGCGTGGATGTTTCAATGTTCCGTGTGTGTGTGTGTGTGTGTGTATGTGTGTTTGCTTCAGGGTGTGTGCACACGTGTGTGATAGTGTACGTGCGCCCGCGCGGGCGCGCCACCGTGTACGTAACACCGTGCCGGGAGACAGTGCGGATTTGACACGAAACGTTGGTCACCCGTGTCTCGTCCGCTGTCGCCAAGGGGTTGTTTCAACGGAGGCACCCGCCCTCGTCGCCCCCAGAACCCGCACTGACACCCCCGCCGGCGTCGTTTCGACATCAACCACCGGCCGTATCCTCCACCACCCCGACGCTTCATTCGCGACTGCGTACTAACCGCGCCGATATTCCGCTATCTCCGTCCCTCTTTCGCATCCAATGTCCGCTATTTGTCCTATACACTTTCTCCTCCTTGCTGGACGAACGGATCGCCGTTCGACGCGCACCGTCGCATTACCGCGTTAAAGCTCTATCCCCGCGACGTGTGCCAAAACTGCACCTTCTTTCCCCAAACCGCGAGGGATCGCGCACCCTCTCGTGGCCACTCGCTCAAACCGAGCCTCCGGCCCCGATTTGCCTTTTCTTCGGATCTGTATCTTCGACGCGCAGTACTTGGCAATCTTCGACTTTGCCGCCAATTTTTCCTCGAACTTTAGCCACTATCGACCACTTTCCCGATCGAGTGTCGCCATCTTTTTTCATTTGACGATCTATCAAATTGACAGAGTTATCATTCTTTTTTTCAGTCAAAACTGCGACCTGGTCTCTTCGAACTCTTTTTTTAATTGCCATTTGTTTTTTTTTAGGAATTTATTTTTCGTAATGCAGAATGTTCGATGCGCAATTTTACTCCTAGAGGGAGCCAGTAAAAACCAAACTGTTCTCACGGTCGGACAGCGATAAATTAACGAGAAAGTAGCGCGCGAGTAACTCGATGCATATTTCAATTGACCGGTCAGTGTTGTACGAGGAGACTTGACATTTTTTTCAGCGAGCCAAGCTTGTCCTCCGAGAATAGGGTATCGAATAGTGGAAACCGGGTCGAAGCCCGTACAGTGGGTCTTGAGGTTACCTCGGACAAACAGACAGACGGACGCCCAACAGGCACTGTTTTTTTTTTATAACGTGTAGATATAGATAAAAATCAAGAAAATGTCCCCCGCGAGATGTAACACGCAAGGTCCGAGACTCGACGGTGACGGTTGAACGGTGGTATGCTGCAGCGACCAAATGATCACGTGACTCCAGCTGACTACCGCATTTTTCTACTCGAGAGGGGGAGCGCTACGGTGGACTCATCAGTCTTGACTCTGAGATTTGCGAAAAACAATATCGTGATAACATCGATCCATGAGTTTTCGTCGAAACTGATGGCGATCGTTGCGCAGGGCTGATAGTCGGAGCGGTGACCGCAACCGGGCGTGAGTCGGTTGACCCATGGACCGACGGTTCATGGAAGTTGGATCGGTTCGTTCCTGGCCAATCAGTCGTCACATAAACGATTGACAAAACCGGCAGTCCGATGCGGATGAGGAAATTACCGAACATGCCTCGAATATCGTTGATGATGTACGAAAAATCAATTTCGTTTTGACGTTCGTCTCGAAAGGCAACGCGATGGAAAAATTGATTTTATCGACGTAACAAAGTAGAAACCAGCTCGAATGCGGCGTTCTCGACGTAACGTAACACGATTCGAAAGACCACTGCTGAACCGCAAGCTCAAGGGCGTCAGGTTTTTTTATTTTTTATTTCAAGTTCAACGAAGCGTACACACACGAGTGTAAAGAAAGCAGCGTCTGTATCACAGATAGGAAGCTGATAACGTTCCAAATAACGAGTGTGCATGTAACCCGAGTAGCGAACGGTCACGCGATCCAACAACGATCTCGTATCCCTTTGACCTTTATGCAGATTGTCGTTGCGCGAGATTCTGGAGGAAAATTAACTTGGCACGTGGCGCGGATGCGTTATATAGCGTGCTTGGCTCAAACGGACTTATGAAAACTCTCTATCTTGAGACAAAATGGTATTTCACCGTGCAACGGCTCCACTGGATCATAAACGGAAGACTCTTTCTTAATATTCAACTTATTTCCATTCCGCTGGGAATCTGGACAAAATACGTAGCTTAAAACGAGCAAATATGAAAACCTGGCTCGATCGTCACAGCTGCTTTTTATTCAGTTTTTATTTTCCTAGCAACAAAGACTATTCCCCGCTTACGCGATATTCAACGAAATCTTTTGTTTTTTATCGTAAGCATTGTACCTCTCCTTCGGACTCATCCGCGGGTACAATCCAGTCCTCCTGGCTTATACCCTCGACATTGACCACTCGAGTCAAGAGAAAATCTGGACGATTTGGTTCGTCAATTGACGACGATACGTCGCGACAATCGCCCTAGGTATAGGCCTCCGTCAGTGTTGTTTCGTGCTATGTCCCCGCGTGATATATTATTCAACAGACTACGACTGAAAAGAATGTGCCGTACTGGCCATCAGCCGTGCCATCACCACCTTTAGTGGATACGAGGAAAAATATCGACTGACACCATTAACAGGAATCAACCTTATAATGAACTGCGCAGGACGCGTTCTATTTATGTTACGCGCATATACATTCACACGGTCTGATACTACGGAACTTGCTACGTTATCAGTCAGAGGTGATAATTCCTGATAGAACGGAGCCCCGCGACACACGGATGTGCTTGTTCCGCAGGTAATTTCGGCACAGGCTGTTCCATAGGAACACTAAGAAAACTCGGCATTTCGAAAGCTGCTACGACTAATCCCCCACCCCCACCCCCCCCCCCCCCGGCCCCTCACTATTTCAACCGTGAAAATTTGTTTTTGTCCAATTTCATTGGGATAATAGCATCAACGTTTTCACGTATCTTTATTGGACTCTTCCATCCATAGTTCGTAAAAAAAACATTTCGATGATGATAATAATAAGAAAAAATCGGTCCAATGATGCAAACTGTGGATTACCATTTTAGATAGAGCACACTAAGCGAGGATGTCCAGAAGAAAAACCGTCAACAGAGAACCACAATTCGACAACGTGGATTACACTCAATTAACTGAAACCGACAATGGTTTCGTTGATTCGCAAGTGAGTTTCTTAGTGGATGAGCGATCCAATATTTTGTTCAATAATCTTTCTAGAGTCGTCGAGTCGTTACGATCGCTCGCTTACTATTTTTGAGACGGTGAAGTTTATCGGTGGTTGGGTGATCCGTCGTTTCAAGCTGGCTCACGAGAAGACTATTGAGCGGCGGGGGAAGTTAAAACGAAAGAATTATTTCATGTTTGATGTTTCAGTTCGTCAGTCCGCCCGTAAAAATACCATGGAAAGCTATAGCATTGGCGGCGCTTCTCTTTGTCGGGGGCACCGTCATGCTCATCATAGGAAGCCTTATAGTCAGCGGTCACATAGATTCTAAGGTAAAAACAACATCGCAAGGCGAAGGAATCGTACGATGAAACCGAGTTCTGAATAGCGGTGATTTCGTTCCAGTACGCGGATCGAATGTGGCCGATCATTATTCTGGGAGCTGTGATGTTTATACCGGGAGCTTACCACGTAAGAGTGGCGGTAATGGCGTACAGAAAAGTACCCGGTTACTCCTTCGACGACATACCCGAATTTGATTAAAAAAGAAAAAAAGCGGCGGTGTTCATTTGTACATATTACAAAACAGAGATCTGTGTGTGTATTTGTTTTTTAATCATCAAAGTTATGAAAATGTATCGATAAAATTGGTTGACACTCGTGCGTGTGTTCGGTTCGCGTCTCAACCGAAAGCATTTAACAGAATATTGGAACGTATTAAAAAAATGTTATATTTTTCCCTGAGCTTATATATATATCGAGGACAAACGATACGCGGGGAGGACGGAGTCTCCGAGGGAGATCATCGATCCGAACTCGCTAAATTGCCGTGACAAATCATGCAACATAGCTCTGCGCGATGTATCTTAAATCTACGTCGAATCGTATTGGAATTATAACGCGGCTGAGCAGATCCTACGGACAAAATAACCGCCGTTGCAGTCGTACCGCTCAAATGAATCTCAAGTACATCTTCAAGATACGACAAAAAACAAAGTGGCTTGTAAATGTCTCATCAAAATAATTCCGTGCTGTGTAGTCAAAACAAAAAAAAGAGAAGAAATTTGACAAAAAGGGTGGATCTCGTGTGAGGGTGCTCCGTCGTTTGTCCTGAGTTATGCAAAGATGAGTTCGTCCGCGCACGTATTAATATTTGGATATCCCAGTATATGAACGACGCAAAAACAAACCGCTTGCGTTCTGCCTAGAGCCTTATCTGTCCTGACTTTAAGTAGTTGACGAGGCTGCGACTCTGCATCTTGCACACTCTTCCTTCGGTTCGTAGTATGATTTTGATTTTCGGATCGAAATGGTCGAGTACATTTTTCAGCATGGTCCGGTGTTTTGTCCATGCGGCGTTCGTTTTTGGACCGTCGCACACGTCCGTGCAGAGTTGTCGTTCCGTAGGGATTACCTAGAATCGTCATGCTCGTAGGTATCGTACGCGTTACCGTAGATATACCAATCGTGATTCTTACCTCGAAAATCAAGAAAACGTTGAGATCGCGAACCTTCAGCCGATCCACCGCGTGTCCAATATTTCTGTAGAGATCCTCGATCAAAGCAGTTATCCCGAGGAACGTCTCTTCCTCTGTCCAGGAAGTGTTGATGATCATGTGGGCGCAAGCAGCACCGTTTATCTGTTTCAACAATCATATTCGCAATGATCGTTAGCCTTACGAATTGTGCGAGATTTTTAGGTACAATCATTGAAACAACATTGGAAGCACAATCGTAAAAGTTGATAATCACCTTGGCTCGATTGTAAGTTCCGAGCCAAGTGGCGTAACGGTACAATTGCATCGCCAGAATTCTGTCCTCGTGGAAGACACAGTTAATGATGTTCCTGAACGTCGAGGCACTGACGAATAGCTTGGCACGAATGATTAAACGGCCCAAATCGACGATCAGAGCCATGCTTTTTTCCGAGAGCAGGATACGAGCGATTTTTTCCACGTACGGCGTCAGATCTACGATACGTTTCATCGAGAAATTCAATGACGACCGTTCGTTTCACAGTTGTAAGGTTTACGAGAGGATAATGATTCTATTGGGAAGTAGCTAACTTATCGGTTGGAAACTGCTGCACTGATCGCGAAGTATTAAATCCAGTAGTGTGAGCGCGTCATCCAAGTTGTCGTTGCACATCCCTTCGAGCAACAAATCCATGACCGTTGTTCTCAGCTCGATGTCCTCGGGACAACGAATCTGTGTCCATGTTCTATCATTCATGCAGACCAACCGGCTCTCTGCAATACACGCGTGTCACACGGCAAAGTTCGATAAATTTCGGAAGAAACAATCATCGAAGCAAGGCGTGTTGGTATTGTTGCTTACGTCCGAGCAATTCGAGGGCCTTTGACGGTTGTCGATTCGCGATGTAAACTTGCGCGCTGAGCAAAGTGAACTCGCAAGTATTATATTGGCCGAATACTTCGAATGTCTTAATAAGCTCGTAGGCGTGTATCCACGCACCGATGTACGTTAATTTCGTTACAACGTATACTCCCAAGTCATACACGTAAAGACGCAATGCGTCGGACACTCCGGATTGGACTGAAAGGAAAATAAAACAAGACCCATTTGATTTTCTTTTTGATAAACGTTTCTTCTTTTTATTGCAACATAAGCGATACATAATCTTACAAAAAATATATCTATGCGTACGTACGTGTCCGTGCCTACGCTTTTACACTTTGTGTTCTTATATGTATATCTTTTTTTTTTCAAAGTACTTGATATCGTAAATCGTTTTGCGTTTTTGTAACAATAATTATATTACTAAGATTACTAAGAAGTATTGTACAACGAAAGAAAAGTTGGACGCTGTATAGTCTTATTTGTCTCGTTTAGGAAATTGAATGGAGTTCTCTCCGCCCACGCCTTTCCCCTTCCCCCATGCTGCACTATGATCGATGTCACATTATCGGAAAATTCATTATTGAAAAACGTTAAACCGAAATATAAACGGGCAACGATATTTTTTTTTTCCCACCAAAGCGTGACTTTTCTCAGTCATGCGTGCAGCATTGCGCGTGTAAAAGTATATTTTCGTATTCTAGCGTGATCTTGAAAATAAAATTTCTATTGTCCGATTTTGCGTTAAACGAAACGATGTTTGTAATAACCTCACCCGGTTTACAACTATTGAAACATAATCGAACTTTTCTTAAAAGGAGCTTTTTAAAGTTTGAAAGATCAGCGAGCGTTACGAATATTCAGGATAAAGAGGGTGTTTTGTTTGTCGAGTCGTTCCAATGCTCAAACATACGGCTAATTTTTCGCGTGAGTGAACATTTTCGAACGTGAATTTCGCGTGAACACGAGTCGGAGAGCTCGATATGGCACGAATTATTTCGTACGTTATCATATTGGTTGAACGAGCCTTGGTCAAGTATATATATATATATTGGAAATTGACGTCGGCTTCCTGTCGGGAAACCGTCGAAAGATGTAGAAATATAAAAGCGATATTTCATACTCTTCGGGCCGTACTATAATGCAAAATTTTGCCACTACCTGTACGACGAACAATTTCGACCATATGATGTTTCGCCAACGTAATCTCTTTGCAGAGAATATTGTAGAAACCTTCGATGTGAGGCACTCGATAGGGGTCTTCCGCGTATTGTGCCAGAATGCTTATCACGTGTCCGTAATCGTGATGCCTCAGGGCCTCCTGTATACCTTGAAGATCCAAGCGAAACTTCCACAATTTGTCGTTGTAGGGACATTTCGGCAGCGGTAGGTGATCTACAGAGAAAGTATCCGCCGTAAAGAGATGGAACAGTTTTCGGAGATGACCAGGGCGTTAGCGAGCAACGCAGTGGCTTTCTACGTGTAAAAGTACATAAATATCAGGAGACGCGAACGTACCTATCGGTTGAACGTAGTAACCAGTGGGCGTGAGAATCGTAGGGGATCGCTCCGGTTCTTTGGTACTTCTCGCCATTGGCGGAGGGGCTGGAGGGCAGCTTTTGCGGGGGCTGACGTGTTCCTGAACGGGCGACTTGATCGAAGCGACCCACCGCGCGACCGGCGCGTCGGCTTGGTCCGGCCTCGGTGATTCGGGTGAAGCGATGCCCCGCGAACCACTACCGTTTTCTCTCGCTGCATCGGCTGGAGGCGCTTCTATCGTCGCGCTAGTCGAGGCCACTCTCAACGCGTGAAACTTTTGCCATATCTCGTTTTCGATTCCCATCAATATGTACGGTTTTCCTTTGACCATACGTTCGTAAACATTGATGGCGTGGTCCGTGGAATTCTTGGCGATCGCCTCTTCCAAAATCGTCTTGACGAGCGGCGTCGGAGGTTTTACCGTCGACAGTACACTCTCAATAACGTCCCAACAAGTGCCAGGCTCCGCTTTCTTCTGCACCGCCAATAATACTTTACTCGTGTTATCCGTATTTCTCTTGTCAATTTCTTTCAGCAACATTTGCAATATCTGCACTAGGGTACAGTTGCGTTGCTGTAACGCCTCGACCGTATTTTCAACGTGCCCAAACGTGAGAGTACGGCGTTTGCAGAGCTCCCCGTGAATCAACAATATTTGTTGAATCGTCATATTAGTGAAGATCGACGCTTGCACGAGCCCGATGAAATTAAAGTATCGATTTTCCATCGCATGATCGAAAATCTTTTCGATTGGAGGAGTATCCCGACCCGGCGACAGGAATTCCGATTTCAGCTGTCGTACGAAAACAACCGAATGCATGAAAAATAATTTTCTTGATGATAAATTTCGAAAAGATATTGCTGTAGAGCTCGAACAGTACAATCCTCGATGCATATTTGGCATAACGAGTTTTACGAACGGGTTTTTTTCGGATGATAATGTTGAATAATGCAAGCACACTGGAAAGATGCTGGCGCACCGAACTCAATTCGCAAAGTCTTTAGAGATTGGAATGTTCGAACCCGATAATCGTTTGCACCGATACTTACGGAATGCTTGTATCGACAAGTCTTTACACTTTTGCAATGCCCAAATTTCAACCACGTGTAGCATTGACCGCGAAACAGGAGGCTTATATCTCGTAGAGTCGAGCGATTGTTTAGAGTCGCTCTCAAGTCCGGAAGTGACTCGTTTTTATTACTCGTCGTTGGTTCATTCGGAATTTTGAAAGCGTCAGTTGTCGTCGGTTGGGGGAACAAAGACTCAATGGTACATTCAAGCGTGGTCTCGGCGTTGATGCCGGTTTCTTCGTAAGCCTGCAGTATCGCTTCGCACTCTCGATTGTTGTCAGCCATGTACCTGCTGATATTTGTTGATTTCATCCGCGCGTAAGGAACTTTGTCTTTAGGTGATCCAGGGTCTTTCAATGGCTCGAACCGTTCTGGACTTTGGCATCTGTAATGATCCACCGTTTGGAAAATCGAAAGATTGACATACAAAAATTAATATAACGATATAAAAATATTTCAAACGATCGCTCGTTGACACAACGAAATACGTATGAAGTAATGCGACGGGTAGGATAGCGTCATTAAAAACATAACGACTTTCAGTCGTTATCGATCCAGAGTGAAATCTTACCGGCTCATACACAGCGATTCGGTGAACAATGAGATACAATCGTCCTCCTCGTCATTATCCTTGGTGGTAGCAACGCTGTCGTTCAATCGAGCAAGCGTCTCAGCATCGCACAGTTCCTCAAGGTCCTCGTAGTCACCAGGAGCTTCCAACGCGTTCGTCCCGTCCAAGCCTGCTCCGGAAGAGCCGGCAAGGGCCGTGTCCCGGATATTAAGATCCAATTTTTCAGATATTCCTGCGCTAGCCTCAACGTTCGTTGTGCCAGTTTGAAATTCGTTGTTACTCGGGAGGATTCGCGCTTCGACGTCATCCGTCAGCGCGTCGATTTGAACAATCTTATCATTCTGTTTCGTTCGGTTTAGCTGATACGCCGCAATTTTAGCCCGCAAGGCATCCTCCAAATTCTTTATCGCCTTCGTGGTTTCTATGTCTTCGAGCGTTTCCGGGCACGGGACGGGAACTATCGGATCGGCCGGTAATGTCGAATTTTCCACTTGCTCCGGGTTCTCGATACTAGCCGCGCGTGAATCGGATTTCCCGCTGAGACTCGAAGACGAGGAAGAGCTGCTCGAGCTCCCCGAAGATGACGAAGAAGAGGACGTCGACGACGCTGACGATGTGGACGATCGTCGCGCATCGGCGGTGTATACATTCGATGATACACCGAAAGTAGGCAATTCCGAAGAAACGTTCTCGCTGCGCGCGCAGGGAGAGCTGGGTTTTTGAAAAGTATCGTTACTGCTTACAGCGGGTCGAACGACCTGAACGGAACGAATAGTCGGGTTGGTTTTCCTAATAGACACGGTTTCTCGGGATATTTCTTTTATCGGGTCCTCTCGTGTCTCGTTCCGTTTCGTAAAACTCTCCATTATTCGAGGGGACGGATCAATTCTTTTTGAGGCAGAACAATTTTCACCGTTGGCCCAATGGAGTTTTCTAGACAGTTTTCTCTTGTCTTTAAGATTTTTCGAGGCAGAATTGTTGGGGAGCCACTGACGCTTTCGCGTAGACGTCGATCCGGAATCAATCGGAGTGTCCTTCATCAGTGAGTAATCGCTATTCGTCTGGTTCCTAGTTTTAACACCGTGCGCGCTATTGAATCTATTTAAGCTGTGTATCGTCAATTTTTCTATGATTTTTGGCTGATTAACGTCCGTTCTACTCGACTGAGCGTTGTTGTTCAACTTTTCTTCTTGGTTGGCAGTCAACGATGTTACCGTTTGGATATTTCGTCGACGTTCGTCATCACCGAGTATCGATTTATCGTAGGAGTTGTTCATCGCGAGTGTATCGTCGATAGTCGATAACAGCTCGAGCATGGCCTTTTGCTCCTCGCTCAAGTTCGACTTTGGGGAGCAAATCGGCCGAACGGACGATGACGAGATAGTTAACGCGGAATTGGTCAGTTCGTTCTTCTTCGCTGTGGACCCGCAACGGTTGTTGTTCAAAGCGTCCGCCCAAACGATCGGACATTCCTCGCCACACTCTACGTTATCCAAAAAAGTGGCGATCTCCGGCTCGTCTATCCAATTCTTCATAGGTCCCGGCAATTGAACGGTGCAAGACTTTTCGGTTATATCTAATGATACGATTTCCGATTTTTCACGAGCAATGCCCGTGTCGCCATTGTCCTGGATAATCATTGATGAATCCCATTTCCAGAGTTTCACACCTACACCGCTCTCACCGTCGTTATTGTTCGCATCGCTCACGAGCGTATCCATAGTAATTTTATTGTTATCGATAAGGTCGCTATTAATTTTGCGTCGTTTTCGTGCGTTTTGCGGAGATTGCGACTTTACTGAAGCAATATCGACCGTTCCCCTCGGCAATAGATCGTCCTTAACGATTTCTGGCAATTTGCGTTTTCCGTTGCTCGAACGATCTTTCGTTTCCGGGGAGTCCACCAGCGAGTTCTGCACGTTTCCCGTGGCGTTCGAAATTTCGTTCGAGGGCTCGAAGAGCATTGCTCGTTCATCCAACAATGTGGGCATTCGATCGGTAAGCGTCGCCGTTGAGTTATCATCGATACAAAATGAGGGAGTCATCAGCATGCTGCATAAAATTCCATCGTCGTTAGACGATAAATTATTTCCCGCTGCTAAGTCTGCAAAGAAAAAGAGAGGTCGATGAGGAACAACGACAGTTACGTAATACATTTTTCGTTACTGCTTTTATGAAAACCACAAACGAAGCTTCAACTGACCTTTTTCGATCGCTCGCTCGATCGATTCTAAGCTGTGGACTTTCTTTCCGAGCGGTTGCGAAAACGGATGTAAGTTGTTCGAATTTTCCGACTTTGCGTCGGAATTCGTGCAAGGTGGATACTCGCCGTTTTCTCTTGAGTCCGCAAGGACGTCCGTGACTTCGGTTGAGTTCGAGACGATTAATCGCGACGACTGATCTTCCGATCGCAAATGAACGCTGGTCTTTACCAACTTGGGTATCGGCGCATGTTTCGCAATGTTAGATTCGCGAGTTACAGCCGTACCGTTTCTCCGAGCATTTGCATAATTCTTAGAACTAGAAGGGTCACATTTCTCATAGCTCGTTTCTTGCCGACCGTTGGACAATTTTCCAACGCCCGAGCAACTTTTCTTCGGCGAACGTTGCCGAGACGAATTCATCGATGTTTTTTTCTTGCTTGTAGACTCTCCCTTATCCTGGTTTGTCGCTAGTTTACTGATTTTTGGACCCTTGTCGATTCCATTGGCCAAACTCGTGACGCTTTCGTCAGGAAGTATCACGCAAGAAGAATTGCTGCTGGTGCTACGAATAGTGATGACGGAAGTTTTGCAAGTCTTTGAGTGTTTGATTTTTTTTTTAGGTCGTCCTCTAGGCCTCTGAGCTGTTGTTCGTTCTGTACTTTCGTTCGGTCTGGTTTTGTTTAACCCATCAACACTGATGTCCGCTGTACTTTTGGATACAATGGGCTTAGAAGCGACCCTTTCGATATCTTTACTTTCCAATTTTATTTTGTCCTCGACTCGCTTGGGTGTGCTTGTATTGTAATAGGCAAGGGCCGTCAGTGATTCCATTGACGAGCTTGTCCAATTGCGCATCCAATCCACCTCTTCTTTAACAATTTTATTTACCAACTTTTTAGTCCTGTCGGACATGTTGCTCGACGTTCTACGTCGGCATCTTTTGGGCTGTAATTGACGCCGCTGTTGTTGCGTCAATAAGTCCCCGTATTTCAAATCTTTCAGAACTATACGAACTTCTTTGCAACCGTTTAGTAAAGCTAAGCGTCGCGACGCATCTTCTTTCGAATCGTGTTGAGGCGGTTTGCGCGGAGATGTATTTTCTTCGCTGCTTTCGCTCAGGGTTATAGTGCCCGTAGTCGTCGTTTCACTGTCCGCTTTGTACCTACAGGGTGCGCTTATAGGCTTTGCGCTCCTGCGATTCCTTTTCCACTTGTACGGCATAGTTGTTATCCCAATGGTTTCAATTAAGGTTTAGCTTAAACAATATCGCAACTTTGAAGGAACTTGATTACTAGACGTACGGTTTACCGTGACAAGCTTGCAAAATAACTAAAAATTATGGCACGGTAACGGGCGCTTGCCAAACGTATTAAAAAGATACATACGTACAAGTTTATAAAAATGACAATGGTTTTAAAAAATCATTATTCTCGATAAAATCAAAAGTCTTTTGTTTTTTCCGTAGCAAACGTATTTTTGTCGCGTGAAGTAAAGGTGGGATAAAGTATGCGCGATCTTTACCAATCTCAGAAAAGAATGGAAAAATACGGGCATCGTTATACACATAAACACAAACGCACACACACACATACACGCGGATACGTACCGTTTTTGTATAATTTTTCAGAAAAAGTTATATCTGTAAAAAGGAGGGAGAGGCGTGCGAAAAGGAATTCTGCGATTTCAGCTGTTTTGCAACGTACGAACGCGCGTTTCGGGACAAGATCTTGTCGCGTTACAGACAAGATTCGGGAAGATAAAGAAATCGACGTTAACCGATGCGACGATACGCGTGCCAACGGGGAAATCGAACATTCGCTCGTTTGTAATAATTATGCGAGATGCCGTTTTCCATTGTGACGATAACGCGAGACCCGGTGTCTCGCTTGATACGAGTACGAGAAACGCGAGAGTACATCAAACGTCGAACGATACACAAAGGAAGCTGCGAACTCGTGGATCAGCAAGAAAAGAGGGAAGAGAACGTTGCGGAAATTTGATACGCGCGACAAATTTTGACGATGCTCGCTCGATGCTCGTGGTAAGATCGAGGAAATTGTCGAATCGATATTCGCTCAGCCACTTTCTTATTGTCACGTGGGCGAATAAGAACAACTTGAGATGCACTTACTGTGTGTTTTAATACGAGCACATTGCCGATCCAGGCGGCACATCAAACGAACAATCGTTTCGCGAAACGTGACGTCAAGAATTCGATTTCTGTGTTCAATGGTGTTATTTATTGTCGCAAGCCCTGATACTGATTCTTCATCGGGTACGCGAGGGAATTTCTTCGAGTCCGTAGGGAAGCGAAAAGGACAAAGGTTCGCCACTTGAAATCGCCCGAAATTGAATATACGAGCACTTGGTACCTATCGGCGTTCGAGCGGGCGATTGGACGAATGCGCATGCGTCCACCGTCTCACACAACCCGATACGACCCGTAAAAATCCGAAGCATCCGCTCGTTTCCGCGCCAGTCGAAAAAGTAGGATTTCCCCGATGTGCTCGCCTAGTCAAGCAGCATCCGCATAGAAGCTACTTCTCTCTTTGTGCCCTCTGTGTTATGACCTTTTTGTAAACATCGCGATAGTCCCACCGCGCTCGGTACTTGCTGACGCAACGTTTACCGTGACTTCACCAGGACAGAACATTCGGAACGATAGTACGAATTTTAGAAATAACCGTTTCGTTTATGATTAATTATTTATTGACTTTGGTTATTTTTTTTTCCTGCGTACGAACGTCATCTGAAAAACTAGAAAATTTTCTCGAATTACAGAACTTTTGATGTGACGATTGGAGAGTAAGAGAGATGTACGGAGCAACCGTTTTGCGCAGTTAGCGCTCTATCGCATCAGTTTGGAACGTCTAGCACAACTTCTGTTGTGCACTCTCACAAATCTGTATTATTCTACTGTTGTTATTGCTCAGTTTACACGTACTTTGTTCGCCTTCGTACGCGGCTTTATATTTACACGCATATGTGGGGAAATGGAGCGGTCTCACAACATAACTGGCGCCACGTGTGGCAGAGCAGAGTACTAAAAATTTCAGGAATTTTTCACTGCGAAATGACCCAGTTGCGCGACCGCCCTGCTCGCAGTTAATACACCAGAGACTAGTGATGTTTTGGTAACTATAAACTTGAAAGTACGAGGGACCGCCATCTTTTGTAACTTCCTCCGATAACAGTTATACGCGACCGGTTGAACGGAATTGTATCCGTAGCGTCAATCGTGAAGAGTAATTGAGCCTCTATTGCGGAACGTTTTCATAACGGAAATAACCAAACAATCATCATGAGTACGGACAGCATTGAAAAGTTGTACAAAAATTTTGGCATCCTGGCCGACGCCAAAGACAAACTTTCGGAGGTGAGCATACGGCTTGGTTATATTCGGACCACCACGTTGAGTCCCCAGGCAAAAAAAAAAAAAAGGAAGCGCGCATACTCCGAGCCTAATGCTATTTCATAGCTTTATCGTTGTTTCGTATTCGATTCACGTTTCGTAATAACGATGACGCGTCAATTTGCCAAGTGACCATTTATTACCATATTTGGATGCGGTCAAATGAGTCGCGATCGCCCAAAATGCGCTCCCATTGGCCGTTCTACAGCCCGTTTCTACTGCGGGTCTATGCAATTATTTACTCTTTTATTCCCGTTGTTTCATTATCCGGCAGCACGAGAAAGAATATTTGGAAATATTGACAGCCGTCAAGGGATTGCCGAAAGAGAAACGCTTGGCGTCCCAGTTCATCGCCCGATTCTTCAAACACTTTCCAAAACTCGCCGATCAGGCAATGGATGCGCATCTGGATCTCTGCGAGGACGAAGATATGGCTGTAAGTTTGTGATTGTAGCATTGGCTGACTTGAGCGAGGGAACAACAAAATTAATCATCGTAGCTTCGTACCTATCCTAGGAATAATCAGATTGAAGTTTCAATTGTTGAAATCTAAGAACGAATTTTAGAGAAACCTGTTTCTTAATAAATGTGGAAGTTCGAGGGTTATGATTTTTTTCTATTTTTTTACAGATAAGGAAGCAAGCTATAAAAGATTTACCAGCATTATGCAAAGACAGCAAGGAACATACAGCAAGGATTGCCGACATTCTGGCACAGTTGCTTCAAGCGCAAGACCCCTCGGAACTGGCGGTCGTTCACAATAGCATTATGTCGGTGATGAAGAGCGATCCGAAAGGTGAGGCGTCAATGAGATTCGAATCATGGGAATGCAATGAATCTAGATATTAAGAAATTTATTTTTCCGGTAGTTATTCCTGAATTCGTACCCTCAAAAAATCTTCAGTCATATTTGTCTTGCAAAGGCCATTGAACGAAAAACGATAAGAATAAAACATACCCGGTTTCTGCATCGAGGGGAAACACGAAGCAGTATCGTTATACGTTTTTAAACAAAATCTGTTCGCAGGAGCGATAAGCGGTTTTTTCAGTCAAATTTTGAACGGGGACGACGGCACGAGAGAACGCTGCATAAAGTTTTTAGCAACAAAGTTGAAGGCTATAGGGCACGACGTCATCACGAAGGAACCCGAAGACTTGTTGATCGTTGAGTGTAAAAAGGTGTTACAAGATGTTACGGCCGACGAGTTTCACAGTATCATGGAAGTTTTGGCCTGGACGAGATTGGGATCAACGGTTACCGGACAACAGGAGCTTATTGACATAACGATCGAGCAAGCTGAACTATCCGTGCCATTCAAGCACACCAATGTAGAGCAATGGCACAGGCTCGTTCAGTGTATCAAACATGCGCTACCGTTTTTCAGCGTGAGTATCGGTCTTGCGAATTATTGCCATTTTGAAATATTTCACATTATCGAGCTTCGATATTATTTTTATTTATCCAGGCTCAGACAGATTCCCAAAAATACGTTTCGTACATATGCGTTCAAGTATTACCACATATATCATTGATAACTGGAACCGATGGCGTTGACGCGCAATTGGAACTTTTGAAATTACTCGCCGAGCTCGCAGTTTTTTGTGGCTCCATCGACAAACCCGAGGAAAAAGTGCAACAGCTCTACAATACTTTGATAGTGAGTTTCGGTCGCTTTGTTTGGGTTCGTTGGGAATATTGATTTTTCAAAGCACGAAAAGTAACTCAAAATCTTGAGAGCTATTTTGGAATTGAATGACTGACGCAACGTTTTTCAGACGTACATGCCCCTTCCACCTGACACGGACATGGCCGAAGTACCAAAACTTCAATTCAGCCACGTGGAGTGTTTGATTTACGCGTTTCACAAGCTGTGCAAGCAAACCCCGGAATTTCTCACGAAGGATCCAGAGCAGCTCAAGGAATTCAGACTGAGATTACAGTACTTTGCTCGCGGCATTCAGGGTTACATAAAAAAGTTGCGCGAAGCAATCAGCGGAAAGACCGAGGACGAATTGAAAACGGAAGAGAATCAGTTGAAAGTCGTGGCGCTGAAGACCACGAATAATATAAATACACTTATCAAGGATCTCTTTCATTCACCACCCAGTTTCAAGAGCATCATACACCTTTCGTGGAAAACTCCAACTACCGACAAGAAGGTTCGTTTCAATAATCTATCCGATCTTTTCTTCGATTTTTTCTTTATCCAAAACTAAACTCTTTTCATTGACTCGGATGGTCGAAATACTCAATTTTTCTCCAACGTCTTTTCGAAAACATCTGTTGGGATTTATTTCCAAACGTGGCGAGTAGCATTCGCTCTAGAAACTGCCTCTTGATTCACCTCGGGTGAATAAAAACATTTATTTATTGCTCGCAGAGCGAAAAAGTTTCGAGCGCTCAGAAGCGACACACGCCTATAACGTTTGGCAACGAGACTTCTCCGAACAAACGTAACAAAGACGAGAACAAGGGAGGAAAGCGAGAAATCTACACGCCACCGAGTGGAAAATACAGTTCGAATATATCATCGAATTATGGTGAGACCTTTTATTATTATTAGTTGGAAACCGCGTTAATATTTTTCGTCTGGCGTATTTATACATCGCAAATTTGATTTGTAGGAAACCGTGGACGATTCCGTGGCAACAGAGCTAGCGGCAGAGGCGGCTACAGGCCACGTGGTCGCGGTAACTGGCGAAAAAGTGCGTATTAATGAATTTCGATACACGAAGGAAAATGGACAAGGAGAAACGGCGCCTCGAAGGTGGCCGCGTATTGTCGACGGCGCAAAAAATTCGGAACGGAAAAAGAGAAAAGAGAGGCGAATGGAGAGAGTTACGTGTAAATTGTTCACATTCGTATAACACGAGAACGTGGCATGGGTTTGGTTGCTGTTCAGCGAGATTATAGCAAAGATCGTACCATCGGTGGAGCGAAGTGACAAGTGTGTATTTTCTTTCGTGAATCGGGTCCAACGAATACGACGCTCATCCGTGGGACTTTGTCGAAGCGGATTGGAAGAGGATGAGGAGAAAGCTTTTTTTTTTTTGGTGTGTTGCCAGTGACCATGAATTCTGAGGAGTGAACAATATTTGTACAACGCAAACGTTTGAGTGCTTTTTTTTTTGTTTCGTTGTACAAGATACCAATGAAATCGAGGATAAACTTTCCGCGGAGATACGCTACGATTAACCGAATATCGTGAAATTAATTGCGACGGTGAACGAAGGATTTCATCGCGTGGACGAATATTGTGACGAAGTGATCGACACGTGCGCTACATGGAAGGCGCCAATATTTTTCCGAACATTGAACAGTCGCGACTTTTTTTTTATGCATATTTAATTGCATATGAGTTCGATTCGTGGGATTGCAGAAGATTACGTACGCAAGCAACAAAATGCACGCCGATGGAAAATTGAAATTTAACAAACTGCTCCGAACGGAAATTCTCCGAGTGGAAAACCGATGACTGTTGTACAACGATCGCTATAAGTGTCCGGCGATTAGCCGTTTTGCGAGTCCGATACTCGCAGCCTCGAAAAATCCGCTGAACTTTCTGAGACTTCGGGAAGCGCTAATTCCGACACCGAAGGGTATTTCGATAATGATTACGTCATCGAGCCTCCGAAAATTGTATACGGCGTAACATTCTTTAAGGACTTTTTTTATTCCGGCAAACGATACGGTGATCGGATCGACCGGAGGATCGTTGATTGGTGACTGAGCACAATCAATTATCGTCACGCGTACAAAAGTGGCCGCGCGGAAAGAAAAAAAAAAACTGTTCTTGCCGTAGAGAATTGTTTACAAAACCGAATGGAATGTTAAATTGAGAAGGATGAATCTCCCGTCTCCCCCAATCCTCGAGAACCTCCACCGTTTCCTCTATTCTTATTTCCCTCAAATTTCAATGACTTTTTATTTTGACAGGACGATAGCACGTTTCTGCAGCGTATCGAATGGAAATCTTCTCTATCTCCGCGCTCCGAACAAAGAACCAGCGCTAACAGACTTTTTTCACTTTCGGATCGCCAATACTACTCCCAATAAACACGATAATCGGATAGTCTAGGGACATTTTTTTTTTTTTGTCGTTCGTCCAAACGTTTTTCTTCTGTTCGAATACATCCCGAATGAATCTTTTTATCGCACCGGAGCGGAGCGTAACAATTCGAGCGTTACGGACAATTTTTTACTCCAGGGTTCAAAACGCTGAAAATAATTGTCCGAAACCGATGAATCGTCCGCAATGCATGGGTGACGAGCAAAACGGTTCGATTCCTGACTTTCTAAATTTCTTGTTGAAGAACTTGGTTGTCGAGTAGTTAACGTTCGTAAAAGGGATTAACTGTCGAATCGACATTACCCACCACGGAATTTTTTTTCACTCCTAACAGAACACGCTCAACCGTTTTTTTTTTTTAGATTACAATGAATATTATCGTGAACCCGGGATGTATGAAAAATGCGTCGACACGAGGTTTTCAGGTGTTTCTCGACGGATGGACTTGGTTGCTGAACTTGATGGCAGATTCATTTTTCTCAATGTAATTTTAATGTTTCAGGTTCTGTTATGACCGATCGATTTGGATCCCGTGGAGGACGAGATTTCACGTTTTTCATATCATGAGCATACGTTTATTTATTTTCAGATGGTGGTCCCGAGATTTCGAGGATCTTGTATTGTTTGTAACTAATATTTGCATATTGTTAGTAGCTGTGTCATTGAAGGTGAGTTGATTAATCCGATGATTCATCGCTGTCCATCACTCCTCACACTTCCTCAATATTTTTACCACCACCTCGATCCTGTCACATTTCGTTTTCTCGAATATGTTTCCATCGCCTTGATAAATAAACAAACTCAGAAAAAAAGACCCTGTGTTCTTACGTTGAATTTATTTAATTTCTTATCGAATTACGCACCGCGGAAGAACAAGCTTCGTGCAAAACTCTATTAGATACGCGATTAAATATATATAAATATACATTTCGATATAATAATATCCTTAAAACGATTCAATTTGTGTAAAAAAAAACGTGAGATATTCAAAGCTATCGTAAACATTATTTAAAATAGTCCGTTGGTGATAGTCATTTCATCGATGATTTGACACATTATTCTGTCACTGGGACTGCAAGGATCGGCGCTCTGAAGCTCGGAGCCTTGATTATCGATCGATTCGATCGATTCCGTGTTTTTCGAAAGTTTGCAGTCGAGATCCGAAGCGTCCGGTAGCATCTGAAGAGCGTGTTGCAAAATCTCTTGGACTTTCTCCAGGTGTTTCTGAAACCTCAGCGCCGTCTCGAGACGCTGTCGACGTTGGAGTTCCATCATGACTCTCAGGGTTTCTCGGGCTTGATGGGGCCTGAACTCGTTCAGTAGGTGATGTATGTGAATGAACAATAGACTCAGGTCTTCCACCTGAAAATAAAATCAAACGTTTTAATCGATGTTTACGAGGGTAAACGTTTTCGTGGCTACAATTTTTGAAAAAGTGGAACTTCAGTGCGAACGAACCACACATTTTTATGCATGTTTTGTTATCGATACTGAAGTCCTCGTTTAGACGTGTTAAAATCGTTTCTAAATGACGGAGTAGTAGGATTAGTAGCGCAACGAGAAAAACGTTGATAAACCTTTTCAGCCCTGCGAGGGCTGTCCGGACATTGCACCAATAAATCGATAAGGTCCAAAAAGTTGACGAGCAACGAGTGATTGAGTTTTTTCAGTTCCCTCCTGCGATCGAAGTGTTGAGGGTAAAGCCGTTTGATGCCTTGTGCCTCCAATGGTCTTATTATCGTGTCATCGGCATTGAATACATTCCCAAACATCGAATAAGTGTCGTGAATAGGTGGCGGAGGCCGCGGGGCTCTCCCTCTCCGAACGTTCTCATCGGTGTACAAATTGATGTACTGCAGCGGTGGCAACGGCAAAGAGCTCACTTGTATCGCCTCCGCTGCCATTTTTTTTCCCTCAGTGATTGTTTCAACGTGACTTCCAACGAGAATCAATTTATCCGCTCAATCGTCAACGCTAAAAGCGGACGACTTTGCAGGTTAAATTTACTCGGTTCGAACTTTTCATGCACGGCTCACCGAATCCGGAATCCGGCGACCACGGGGATATCTAAAACGTAAACATGTGAAAACGGCGAAATTTAATAACACTGAAAAAACGGTGGACGCAATTACCAATCGAGTCTGACGAACGAGACATAATTATAAAAACAAAACCGAAACGTTCGCGGAATTCGCCATTTGCAAATGACTCTGAAATCAAAGCACTGCTTTTTATTTGGCTCTGGTTGCTACAGAGGAAAATAAGAATGACGCGGGATAGGAAGTTCCTTCGTATCTTGCCTAGAAAATATCCGAGGTTTTTTATTATTTCTTTTCGATAATTCGTTGAACGCGGTTTACGAGTGAGTCAAGGTATATCGGTTGAATTTAGTCGCTCAACGATCAGCGGCGTAACGTGTCTGTATTTCCAGAATTTCCGACGCCCTCTAGTCTCCTTTGACAGTCGCGAGTGTGTATGTGTCGAATTCCACGTGATTTTTTTGTGTTTCCCGGTCCCTTCTTTTGTGTCTGGTGTATATAAAATGTCGCGATACGTTTTTTGAAAGTTGAAGCGCACGGTAAGCCATACGCATCGATAAAATATCTAAGAATGAATATTTTGTTTTATGAAAAAATAACGCGCTCGCACGTGCTTAATGACAACGATAATCGCTAACGTATAACCAAAAACTGTTTCATTCGTGCGTACGTCACTACCCATTGATGACATACACTTTTTTTTTTAACAATCGCGAGTGCCTGTGGAATTCCTTTGTCCTTTTAACTATTTTTGACTTCGCACGTTTAATATGTCGATTGTCCTCTAACGAATTAAATTCTGTGACTGCAGCGAGTGTGAAAGTTCCGTTTCAATTATGGCCTCGTCGATCGCGTTGTTTCGAAACTTCGTTTTGAAGATATTGTATCATCGTTTCTCTAGATGGTGAGTTGTTCAAAACAATAAATCGAAACTCAATCATTCTTGCTGCAAATTAAATCCCTACGCAGCAGACTTTATCCACGTCTTTTTTCAACACCGTTTTCGTTTGTTTTTTTTATCAGTTGTACCTATAGCCGAAAGTATAAATGTCCATCCTGCTTTTCTTTCCTGAAGAACGATTGGAACGATCCGCGTTCGATCCTCGCAGCTAAAATTTTGAAATATAATTCTAGTGACGAAACATCGTTTGCCATTACCGTCAACATTCTTGTGACTCTAGGGATTTATGAGGTTATTTCTCGATTTCTTTTTCACTCTCGTCATTATGAAAATACCTCAATAATTATACAAATATTTATCGCGATAACCTAGAATTCATATCTGAAAAAAAACAATTCTTCGCCAAATAATAGGATTTGAGGGGAAAAAAATGAGAAAAGAAATTTCGTTGCGTCGCAACGATGCGAACTTCGAGTCCATAGGGATTTACGACACGCGCGATATCACAATCGGATCGAAGTATCTAGAAGAATTCGAAACCCCTTTGGAAATGTGCAAATGCAAAGTGATAAATCGATAGATGGACTCGAAGTTCGCATCGTTGCGACGCAACGAAATTCATTTTCTCATTTTTTTTATTTCCTTAAATCTATTATTTGTCGATATATATATTTTTCTCTTTAAATTCTATGTTATCACAATAAAGATTTGTATAATTATTGAGGTATTTCAATTACGATTATATTGAAAAAGAAATAGAGAAATTAAAAAATAATGATTATCGTTGCTTCGCAACGTTGCGAACTTCAACCTCATAACGAAAGCGCGTCTTTTCGAAAATTAAAAAGTCTTCAATAATATACATGATTTTTTTAAATTGAAGCTTTCAGAGACTGCAGCTTTCGAGCCGCATGCAAATTTTATCGTTGAGTAATAATCAAAAGCAGTCAGCAGTTTTGTATCGGCGATAGTACTTATCCATAGCAGCTTGGAAATGCCGCTCGTCGTTACGAAGATACACTTGAAACAAATTTGATTCTTCTAATGAATTTTATAGCTTAATTCATTCAGCCAAACTCTACGAATAATATCGATTGTTGAAAACAGCACTTCACTATTCGTACGATATTTCCATCCCTGAGTAGCGCACCAATGCGACAGTCAATAATGAATCGCAAATGCTTCCAACCGAAACACGTATATACAATGATCATCAAATTTGCCAATGTGTAATTATAACCATTCCGTACACATAAGTGTCGTCCAGTCCCCAAACACCGTGGAAGTTTACACAGCTGGGATGTCGCAGGATTGATCTCCACTCGAATTATTCAAATTTCTATCAAAACATTCGAACTTGAAAACGAAATTTCTTTTTGAGAAATTACAATAAGCGATCGACAATGAATTTTCAATGCATGATTGTGGATAAAAAGGACTATAGAAACGAGAAAAAAATGATTGTGCTCCATTGATTCTTATTTAGTTGTTCATTTGAAATTCCTTGACTTTTGTCACTATACAAAGAGTTTTTTTTTCGAATTAATGTTGTAAATTCGTAATAACAATGAGCAAATATATTTCATCGATTTAAAACTGATAAATCGATCGGAAAAGATTAATCGAATAAAATGTATTTTCGTTGCATTGCAACGATGCAAACTCGGTTCCCACGATCATAGAATGATTTTTAAAAACGATACGCATTACCTTTTACAAATTCAACGAACAATAGCTCGCTAAAAAAAAAAATTTTACGACAAACTAAACAAGTTGATGAGAAATTATCGAAAAACTTCTATACGGGACCTTTATTTGGAATGTTCGTAGAGTGGGCCTCCCGGACGATGGCGGGGAAAAACGGGAAAGCGGAGCCCAAGGGGAGTGACGTGGTGAGGCAAGGATTGATGACCAAGCGATCACAGAATAAGAAGCGCTTCACGCCAGTGAACTACAAGCAACGTTGGTTCGTTCTGACGCGTCGTTATCTCGTGTATTACGACGGAGAGGGCGAGGTGAGCAAACGATGCACGGTGCTTGTTGCTTTTTATCGTTGGAATTTTCTAGCAACCGGAAACCTTGTAAATTTCATTTTTTTTTGCTCGTTCTATACCTCTTCGATCTTGTAGCTCAGTTGTTTCGAAATCGAAAACTTTTTTTTTTTTTGCAACAAAGCTTCAAACGATGCAACCTCTAACGTAATCTTTCAAAAATCCGGTTGACCAGTGAACGACCGATCGATTTGGAATCCTCTTTTGATTTTTGACTTTGTCTTTGATTCGCGACCCCAAAATCATCCGATCGCACTTTTCTTCGGTTGCATCTGGTTTACCCTTTGTTCTCGGCGATAACGTTCAATATCCGATAATGCCAGGTCTGCGAAACCTCTCTCGCCAAGCTCTCGATCACGCGCCCACTATTTCGTTTCCCGGACGAAGACACTTTCTTGCGAAATTGGAGGCTTATAGCTTTCGCGACGCCCTCGTGGCATCCTCGATCCCTCGAATCCCTCACGGCTACAGTCACGTTCGCCGATTCGGACTTTTATTTTTTCTTCTTCTTCTTCTTTTTTTTTTTTTTTTTTTTTTTTGGAAACCGATTGCAATCTCACCACGCCAGCGACATTAAAGTCTTCCTCAAACCCGGAAAAACTTTCTTCTCGATTTTTCCGTCCTCGATCTCGGGATTCACTTTTTATTCTCGTTATTCTCGTCTAGAGATGTAAAACGTTCGGTGAAGCGAGCCAAAGTGCATTTCGATCGGATTTGTCGTATATATATATTCGGCTCGAAAGTGGAAAGTGACGCGTGAAGTTGCAAGTAGTTTTTTTTTCTCAAAAGATTCTTCAGCGAGAAAAAAAAATATTTTTAGGGTGCGCAACCGTTTCGCTCCTTGGAGGGAAGTTGAAAATTGATTTGGCACTTTCAGCCCCAAGCGATTGTCCAATCCAAGCTGAAATGAGAATTTTGCGGGAACTATCAGAAATGCAAAAAGCTTACGACTGTCCCGTGGGCTGATCAGTTCTTTTCGATGGTCGTTTCACTTCCGAGTGAAACCTGACAGAGATAAAGAATTTTGCCAATTAAGGTCACTCGTTCGTTAGAGATACCGCAAGAACATCGAGACATTTATTATCGTAGGAATTTACAGAAAAATAAACACAGTCATTTTTCAATAAAACGGATAGAAAAATTTCTTTTTTTCGGAAAGGGTAAGTAGAAGAGGGGTAGGAAAGGATGGTGGAGGCAAGGCGAGTCTTCGTACCTACAGCGTCGAATGTAGGTAACAGTGTCACACGACTATGTGTATAAATCGGTTAGCGCAGGCGCTTTCCGTTTCCACTCTCCGTTCGTCCTGTTCTCGTTGCGCGTTCCTCCTCAACCCCTACGTGCATCCCCCTTTCGGCAACCCTTCTTCCGAACTCGCGTTTCACCTTCGCCGACTGATTCCTTAATGTCCCGCTCTCAGTCGGTACCCGACGTTCAATCGCTCAACGAGTATTCCAAATTTCGAAAAAAAAAAAAAAAAAAAAAAAAACAGTGAATAATTAAATATGACCAATCGATAAATAAATCGATCGATTTTTTATCGTGATTCGTGATCCCAGAAAAATTTCGTTCGATTTATTATTATAATTTATGACTTTTCATCGACAAGACGAAATCGTGAATTTTTAAGCTTGATCCTCGAATTTTGAACTTGCCGCTTCGATTGGACTATACCAAAGTACGATAATTCGGAAATTCAAATAAATCGCTCGTGGACCCCTGACTTTTCGAAAAAATTTCCGCGAGTGTTCTCTTTGAAGCTTTTCTTTCAGTTTCCTCGAGCTACTGTACTCGTACTCGCGCAGTGACTCGTATACGCGCGGAGAGGCTTAACGGAAGTGCCAAGCGGTTGGAGAACAAACGAGCTCGTTAGGGAACGTCGCTTTTGGGTTGAGCACTTCTTATCGTTGGTGAAAACGTATCTCGAGTAACCTCACTGTACACGCAACCTTTGACTCGGCTCGAAAACTTTTTTCTCACTTCCACGATCGTCGTCTCGTCGAAATTATTCTCTGGCGAGTGAAAAACCCAAACGTCCAAAAAGTATTGTTCTTTTGTTTCATCAAGTTTCTCGAAAGAGACGCGAGTTTATCGAACCACGTGGTAACGTATCCGGTTCGTTCGTTCAAACTGCTCCGAGTCTTTTTATTCATATTCCGGGTTTTTTTTTTTTTTTATCCGGGTTTGTTTTCCTGTAATTTCGGCTCGTGGAGCCATCAGCCAACGTGGAGGTAAGCGATAAACATTTTTCATACTCGTTGATCGAGACAGTTTTTCAATCCCTTAAGATCTAACGAATCGTAGTTCGGAAATCCAACGAAACCTTTGCGATCCCTTCTCATTGGCTGTAATCGTCGTTATCATCGTTATCATCGCTGTTAATGTTTACAATTAGCGTCCATTTTGTCTTGTATACGATTTTGTGCGTTTCTGATATCATTTAATCACACACCGCGAATCCTAACCGATCGTCTATTGTTCGTTACATACCTGTCGATTAATTGAAAAGAATTCATTTTCCCTTCAATGTCATGAACCTGAAGTTCGCATCGTTGCGACGCAACGAAATTTATTTTCTCATTTTTTTTTATTTCCTTAAATCTATTATTTGGCGACATATTTTTTTTTTCTATTTGAATTCTATGTTATCGCAATAAAGATTTGTATAATTATTGAGGTACTTTAATTACGATTATATTGAAAAAGAAATAGAGAAATTAAAAAATAATGATTTTCGTTGCCTCGCAACGCATCATTGTGATCGACAAATTCGAAAATAATAAAAAACACGTAGTTACGAGCCGTAGAAAAAAGTGATTTCCGTTTTTCGATGCGCTTAGGCCAAGTAGAAATTCATCGATGTACCGACGCAAGCGTTACGGAGTCACGGATCTTGCCGTCGGTCCATCAGACTATCATGTTCACGCGCACAATCACTCGTTCACTTTCATTACTCAAAATTACTCATTTCAGTTAATCGGTCTTTTTTTCGAAAGATAAGATTATTTTCGTTCGATTTCGATTGGTATCCGGTGAACGCGTTGAAAACAAATTAATCATTGGTCATTAAAAAAATCATCATTATCATTAGATAAATCATAATAAATAGAAATATTTTTTATTTGTCATCAATCATTAAAACATTTTAAAAAATATTATAAATCATTAAAAAAATATCATAAATCATTTTAAAAAATGTCATGAATCATTTAAAAAAAAAAATAAATCATAAAAAAAAAATATCATAAATCATCAAAAATATCATAATCAAAAAAACGTTTTTTTTTTTGAGAAATATCGTCGTTATCCGACGTATCCGTGCGTTTTGAAAAAAAACCTTTTAGCACCCCCGAGGTTTTCGATGAAGGGGATCGCGATAATCGATTCATCGTCAATTGTGACATTGAACCGTTTCAGCGTCGCAAAGAACGAGGCCGGATTGCCATTGAGAGCGTTCACGTCGTGGAGACCGCGACGCTCAGTGGTACGAGCGGAGTTGGCAGCGGCATCGAGGTGGCCGGAAACGAGGCTGGGAATGGGGGTGGCGGCGGTGGGGGTGGCAGTGGTGTGCCATCGGGTCTACCCTTCCAAGTTGGTTACCGGGAGGCTGGTCAAGAATACACCCTTTATTTATTGGCAGCGCGGGAGCAAGATCGGGCAGATTGGATTCGGGCCCTTCGCGCTGGTAAGCCATCGAGAGCATCCTACTCTCCGTTAATTTACTCACGCTAAATTTTCAACACGTATATCAGGATGTACCGTAATGTAGGAAAAATGGCTTTTTCTTCGTACCTTCGCGCAGCATAATTCGCGCAGCTTGGATCCAAGACAAGATTTAAAACCCAAACCAAACCCAAACAAAAATATATAGTTGAGTGAGTGCAGTCTCGAATCAGAGGATTCAAATTGTGTCAAAATGTTGGAGGACTTTTAACGAAGAAGCGTCGGATGACGAAAAGGGAAACTTGACGCATACATCAAGAACAGGATGGCGAAGCTGAAGATGGAGCAAGATGAATATCAACTCCGTGAATAACAACCGAACGATCGTTCCGAAGAACCAATATCCCTTTTTTTCCAATAAATAAATGAGAGTAATGAAATTTGATACGTTAAATCCTCAGATGGAAAGGACCCTCAGAGATGGCGAAAAAACAAATTAACGATTCCGAAAAAAAAAAAAAAGCAGTTTGTCGCTTTATCTTCTTGAATGTTTGATTTCTTTTTGATTGACAGTCGGATCTAACAACGAGGTAACCTTCAAGCGGTTCGTCACGTCTCGAAGGACTCTCTCGCTGTCTTCCTACTGTGGATCTCGTACCGGAAATAATTAACGGCAATACTTTTGTGGCTAATCAATACGATAATTACATCGGGTTATGAACCGGACCCTTTCGTGTGAGATTTTTCGGGGAAAACCGTACTGAAGAAATGATTGAGAAGGGCGCTTTGACGCTCTCACTACTGCAAAGAAATGGAAATAACGAATTGGCCCAGGTTGCTGGTGGAAGGAGGCAAATTCAATGCGGTTCGTGCTAAAAAAAAAAAAAAAAAAAAAAAGTAGGTCGTCGAGTTTTTGAGTCCTGCCGAGAACCGGAAGAAACATCCATGTATATATAATTTTTATCAAGTATTGAAGAAAGTGGCCCCGTCGGTTTTTCAGCCCTCACAGACGTGCACGAAGCCGGAAGAAATTCCATGCCTCCGTAGCATTATGCACTCTCGATTGATATCCCCGGAAAGAAACGAGGTCAATGCATAATCGATTTCTCCCTATGAAAAAAAAAGAGAGGAAAAAAAAAAGATTAAAAAAAAGAAGGAGAAAAAAACGTTGGGGCAAAAGCGATATTAAGGATGTCAGAATCGATTTATTGCCGAACTGCGTTCGACTGCAATCTGGCTCGATAAATTTCTGAAAATGGATCCCGTTACGTAAAATCTGGAACATCGCTAATGGATATTTTCCTACTTGAATTTTGTCGGCGATCGGTAGGAATCGACGATCGACCACCGCTTTCGCAGTTTTTTCGACCTCTTCGTGTATTACGGTAAACGAAAATTCGATGTCGCGTTCGACGAACTCTGCAACGTGAATAAGTGCACGTTATGTGGGAAAAGCCTTGTTACTCGAGTAACGATGTATACACGAAACGAGTGGAAAGACGATGACGGAAAATATCTTCGTTGGAAAAATTGCGAAGAGAAAAAAAAAAAAAAAATCAATCGTATTGCGGTTCGAAACGCGTGGATCTCACAAGACACACACGAAGAATTTCTTATCGAGAAAAGCTGCGGCAAATACGAACGCCAATCGTCTCGTGGTCAACCTCAAACTTTTCGTCGCGTAGTAAAAAAAAAAGGACAAAAAAAAAAACAACTCGACAAAGAAACGAAAACCGTCACGAACGAATATATTTCGGAACGAAACCACCTAGGAAAAAACGTAACCGGAATTGCGGTCTTTTCGAGATCAACACCGGATAAAGAAAGTTATTTGAGCGAGGTGCTGGATGTTGACTCAGGTGCCAGCGACCATCCGGAATCGTCTCGGCTGTGTCTCTCTTGCATCGCGATATTAAATCTTTCAAAATTTTATTCGTTGCATCAGCGACCGAAGCATCCATTTGGCTTGAACTACTCAGATGCATTTTTCGTTCTCGAAGTGTTCCGAAAAAAATAAATATTGATCAGCGAAAAATCTACTTAGAGGAAGGGTGAAGAGTTTGCCATGAAAACGAAAAAGTGATGGTTTGTCGATTTGACAATTCGACCGTTGAAATACCGACAAAGATCAATCAACGCGAAAAACTTCGTTTTTTCCGAAAAAAAAAATTCAGCGGTTCCATCGGTGCAAAACGACGGTGCGACAGTGATTAAAAAAAAGATTAAAAAAAAATGAAACTCCCGCTACCGTGAGTAACGAGCGTTGCGCAGGAATCAAAACGCGCAGTAAAGTCGCCTCGAAGGAAGCTCGTAAACTTTTCACCCGACGAAACGCCAACCTCGGTTTTTTTTTTTTCGTTTAGTACCAATCAGTTTTGAAAGAGGAACGAACGTCGAGTCGTTACGACGGTTGTAACGAGCAGGGAGTTGTTACACGAGCCGCGAGTAACCGCGCGTTCGTGAAGTTTCGAGATAATGTCAACGACGTAGCTTCCTCTCTTTCAACACGATAGTCAATTTGACTGTAACGGTTCGTCGCTGCAACGAAAAAATTCATTTCGTAGAAACCAACACGGATTTTTCATGATTTTCACAAATTCTACGATTATTTATTCACCATGATTTCGCTCGAATTTGGGATTTTCAAAATCTCCTGGAAGAAGATGATTCATTTGTTTCGTCAGCGTTTTGGGATTAAAAGAAGGAAAAATTACGACGCGCTTTAAAAATTAGCTTAAAAAATTGGCTTTAAAAATTGACTTTAAAAATGGACTTTAAAAATTGGCTTTAAAAATCGGCTTTAAAAACGTAATGGCTGTTTTAATCTTTCGTGCGTTCAACAAGTTCGCACTTGTGGTATTAAAAAGGACACGAAGGACCAACTAGCAATGAGGACAAAAAATAATAGAATATAAAACTTTCCGTTTGAGGGCAGTGAAAAAAAAGACCAGTCTCCGGACTTCCGAGTCGAGTTGATTCGATAAACGGAACTCAGCGACGCACGGAGATTCATACACGATACGGTGCATTTCTACATTAGGTTTACACTTTGCATTTGAAATTTTCGCTTTTCCGGCCAAGGAAAGGAAAAGACGGTGCTGCTTACTCGTAACCAGCCAGGAACGCACCCCACGGTACATCCGCAGGTTTGCCTGACGTTGGAGAACCGCGCCCTTCAACTTCTAACATTCGTGCCGGCGCATAAATTTGCCCCGCCGCGAGTAGGAAACTCCCTTTTCCGGGCTTGACTCATTTTCTTCCGCGGGACTTTAAAATATGCATATATTCCGCCGTAGATTGCAAATTCCCAGGAGGAACTGATACGAAGAGTTTGTTTGGCTCGAAAAAGGAATAAAAAAAAAAATGCGAAGAAAAACTTGAAAAAAAAAAAAAAAAAAACAAACAAAAACGCGGGGATTCGAAGTAGCGCGTTGTACGAAAGTATCGAGGGACCCGGAAACCGAGTAGCATCGACGTTGTGCCTCGACGAGGAGAAAACGAGAATTTAATGCCAGCGACGGAGCTCGCCGCGTACGAAAATTTAATGAGCAACGCGGTTTCGTAAACTTTCAGCTTCGATCCGCAAGCGTGATTTTTCAAAAAAAAAAAACGTTTGCTTTTTGCAACAATCAAGATACCCAAGAAAATACTTAAGAAGCCTGGTTTTTGAAATATTGTTTTTTTAAAGAAGTTTGGGTTTTGAAAAATGAAGATATTTGAGAAAAAAAAAGTGAAAGTTTCTTTGCTGTGGATGTTTACCGGATACGCTTTTTTTCGAAGTTGCTTGAAAGGCTGGCCGAATTACAGGACTGAGAACGACTGTGAAGCAAATTAGATGGAAAACGGATCTCGCTCTGTCGTACTCGAGAAAATGATGAATTTTCCCGTGAGGAAGGGAAACACCGAAAAAAGCAATTTTTGAAAAATTGTTTTTTGGATAAAAGTTTCGTTTTTGAAAAATGAAGATATACAAGAAAAACTTCAAGGTATCTTCACCGTGGATGTTTCTCGGATACGCTTTTTCCGAAGTTGCTTGAAAGGCTGGCCGAATTACAGGACTGAGAACGACTGTGAAGCAAATAGATGGAAAACGGATCTCGCTCTGTCGTACTCGAGAAAATGATGAATTTTCCCGTGAGGAAGGGAGACACCGAAAAACAGAGATCACGACCGAAGAAGTTTTTTTTCGCATTTTTTTTTTGTTGTTTATTGGAAAATTCCGTGGCGCTTTAAAGAGTATTGTACGAAGGGATGTGCACTCTTGGATCGATGGCTCGCCGGGTTTGTTGAAGGGAACCAGCGAGCCGAGATATAGACTACATTTTCGAGCAATATTGCAGAAACGTTCGCGACTTTGTGCAAACCTGAGAGTGTAAGGGAATATCCCAGTTCGTAATGGGACTCGAAGCGTTTTTTGTTCACTTACCGCTTTATACTTTTTTCGCTCCGTCGAGGGACGAGGACACCGGTATACAACGCCGCCAAGTTTTCACCCTTCACAATGCAATTAATCGGTTAAGTGGAGTGAAATACCCGAGGGAAGACGGGCTCTCTCTAATGGCCACCGAAGCTCGAGTGGCGTCGTCGCGTTTCGATGGATTCATTGGAAACTAATTTTGAAACCCTCGGATATCTCAATTTTCACTGAGGGCTCCAGACGCCTCGCGAAATACACTCGTCTCGCCTCGTGGGACCGGAAACGAAAAAAAAAGCTCCTGTTTTTCTCACTCGTTTTTTTTTTATACCGGGAAATTCGATCAGTCGAGTTATAAATAAAGCGCTCGATTCAAAGTGATATATAACCGTTTTCTTTCCCGTCGTCGCGCGATTTCTTACATTTTCGACGTTCAAGCTCGGTCGAAGAAATTTCGACGCACTTTTAATGAAAATTTTACTGTTTTTTTTTTCTTTCTCGTAATTTATTTATTTTTATTTTGAATAATCAGCTCCAATTTGGATCGTATTTGACTCGATGGGTTTTTGTTTTTACCACTTGGAGCATCGTTTATTCGAGCTTTCTCTCGAATAAGGACCGATTTTTCAATCGCCAGATAACTTTTATCTGAAAAATATGTTTGACGTTTTGTCAGCTTTTGTATAGAAAATATGTCAAATCGCCATATTTATTCCTCAGATAGAAGTTAACTGATGATTGAAAAATTGGCCTTTAACCTACAATAAAACGACGTTTTTCTGTTTTCTTTTTTTTTTTTTGGTTTTTGAACTACACATAATCGAGACTTCTGTGGGATTAAAAAAAAAGGTTGCTTCTGTGTTTTCATTAGAACTAAATAAAGTTTCCTTTCCGGCTGATAAAAATTCCATTTTAACGTCGTTTTTTTTAAAATAGTTTCACAGCGTGGCCTTTTTCTGTGGAGACCAAATTTCGGTTTACCACTCTGTCACGGGCATTCTACGGAAAACAAACGTATAAAATATCCTTGTTAGAGAAAATGAAAAATTACATAATATTGATAAATAAGAAAATATGGACGTTTATTCGAAACGAATTAAAAAAAAATCGTAAATATCAATACTTGAACGAGATGTCCTAATAAGACGAAGTACAGACTATTGTAGGTTAAAAAAAAAGAACGACCCATCAATGATCGCTTAATCGTTACTGTCAAACGTAGAGCTCGACTATAAAGTGATGCAAAATATTGAATCAGCGTGTACGCCGATGTAAACTCTGTTGCGAATTCGCCGAGTGGGAAGTTAGGACCTCGAAGGAAGGTTCTCCAGTGCCTCGGAGCTTCGTATTCCGCGGCTATAAAGTTTCTATTGTGTAGAGTGTGCTCGTCCCGTTTATGTGGCATTTATCTCTTGAGATCCTGCCGGGGATATTATCTCCTATTTTGTTATTCGTATCAGTCTCCCCCGGATGGTACGAACCCGGGTTCACCAACTTTCCTAATCTGTGCCAACTTCTGCTCGTTCAATTTTAACGTATAATCACTGCGACGCGAAAAGTCGATACAGCCCGAATCTCGACGAACCGGATCACGCCGTCGGACATTTTCGAGATCTTCGATGAGAACACCTTGCAAGACTCGAATCGTCCATAAATTTGTTACGTTGTTTGGGTTTGTTTTGGGTTTCGCGGCCGATATTCGTTTTACCGGGGATTTTACCTTTCGTCTCGAAACACTGCTAAAATCAAACTCTTATCTACAGACGCTTCGTAGAATGCAAAATTAACACAGAAAACCAAAATTGCTACGCAAAGTTTCAGAAATTGATAAAAACGCGTGAAGCGTTTGAATAATCTGGAAAATGCTTTTGTCCATGGAAAGATCGTTGAGTGAAAAAAACAGAGTGTTTTATTTGCGATTTCAAAAATGACATTTCGTTTAGGGCCGATTTTTCAATCATCAGTTTATTTCTGTATGAAAAATAAATATGGGGGTTTGACATATTTTCTATACAAAAGCTGTCAAAACGTCAAACTTATTCTTCAGATAAAAGTTATCTGGCGATTGAAAAATTGGCCCTTAATCGTTAAAATTCGCGAGTCTTAAGCTCGCATCTAGGGAATTCGAAAAAAAAACGATCGCTTATGAATCGTGGAAGTTTCTTTTGAAAAATCTTCATTACGAAGATTCTTCAATAATCTTAATTTGCGAAAGAAATTTCGTTGAATAAAAAAAAATAGGAAAACGTAAGAGCAACGCGAAGAGCGATAAAAATGAGCAATAAAAATTAAACGAAAAGTGAGAAAAATAAAAATTCGGAAATCTGTATATATATATATATAAATATAATTCGAGCGTCACCGTCCTACAGGATGTATAACGAAAAATGGGATTGGTTCAGTTTGCAGCGAAAATCCCGGTCTCAGCGGACGTTATCACGCCGGTTTGTGGAGCGGGAAGCGTTGGTCGTGTTGCCGTTTGTCGACGAGATCGGCCGAGGGTTGTGACACCTGTAGTTCCTGGTCTGGTACAAAGAAACCATCGAGCCAATCGAATCCAACGACGTCGACAACGGGAGTTTTAGCATCGGCAACGACGAAGGCTTCGAGCGAAAAATCCCAGTCGACTACCGGTGAGACCAACAATAATCCCATCATTCAGCCTCAGGTCGATTCGACCATGGGTTCGTAAAACTTGCTCTTTATTATCCTCCTATTATCGTTTTTGTAATTTTCCAAATATTTTCACGTGGCAATTTCGGGGATCCGTTGTGCACGATTTTGGTTGATCGTTGCTGTATTTTGTGTGAGAATGGTGCTTCATCGGATTTGAAATGTACTTTCCAACAGTCCAACAGTCGACTCGCCTGTGCAGATTCAGGAAAGAGACATCCATAGATAAACGCGTTAAAAATAGTACTCGCCAATGAAGATAGCAATGGACGCTCCTCTTGACAAGCCTATTACAATTGTCGAGTAATTGCGCGTCGACGGTTTTCCCCTCGTATAACCGCAAGAGTTATGCGAACTCGATGTACGAGTGAGCATCGATCAGCGGATATCCTTTTACCGTTCGGCCTGTTGGCTCGACTCTTTCGCCCTTCTTTTCTTGGTCTTTTTATTTTTGCGATTATTTATTTTTATATCCGCTCGAGATATTTTGCACCCTAGTGAATATTCGCTACCAAATCCTTTTGTTCAAACCTCGTAAAAAATCATTCCGGATCATTGGCTATTTTGGGAACGATTTTACAAAATAGAACGAAAAGGGTCGATTTTTTTATTTTTACATTAGCCTAACTACTCGAACGTAATACTCGCTTCCCCCTCCCTACATTCAACACCTCTCCGGATGATGTTTTATTTATTTATTTATTTTTTTAAATTCACACTAAAATCGTCCCGGACTATGCCGGATTTGATACGCGTGTGCTCGACGTACGTACACACGCGCCAGTGAACTTATTAACATAATCCATTGGTGTAGTCAACCCAGCCACCGTAACTTCACGGAATTGTATGTGTCACAGGGATATTCGAGTTTCTCTCATTTTCTCGCTATTCGTACACGCGCTTTTCGTTTTCAAACGAACGACAACCATCCTCGCGATTCCTCTCGTTCCATTGTCAGAGTCGAGTCCCCTCGAGTCACACAGCCTTTGCTTGGGAGGGCTTCGAATGAATATGTATACGCGAATATTCGAATGCGACGCCTGCCAACCGACGTTTTTTTTTTTTTTTTTTTTTTCCCTCTTTTTATTTTCACTCTTGGTACAGGCACTCGAGAGTTTCTTATGCCCGTTTGTTTTTTTTCCTCTTTGGACGGATGTCTATTATGAGTGCAGGAAAACGCTTTTTCAGAGTTTCGTGGCTAATGAAAAGCCCTATCGTCGCGTGTCTACTCGCTCGTCTCTCACACCTTCGTTGCTTTTACAATTTGCCATCGTGGTAACATTTGGTAAGGGTCTATTCTTTGAATAAACGTTTAACCGGTCACATTGGGTTTAATTATATTCTTCGTGGATGTTTAGTTGATTCAACAAGATTGTGACGGATTTAATGCCATAAACGTCAATCCTTGACGTTAGAGAAAAATATCGTATTCAGATCGATTGAGTATTGAGGTAGGAAGACCAATTACAAAGCCGAAGATCATGGGTTTATTATGATTTCTTTTTTTTTTTTTTTTTTAATAGAAAGAATACACGTACACATTTGGATATTTAGATGTTTTTTTGTCTTATATTTTAATTGTTCGGAAATAATATACAGTGTCCCAGATAAGAATGTCATCTGCGAAATGGGGAGTTGGGCGTGAAATTCTGAGTCGATTGATATGTGTATGTATGGTTCCCGGATCGATCCCTGAATTGTTATTAATTTTTAAAGGCAGCCAATCAGGCACGCCTTTTTAGGGGGATTAGCCTCGATATAATTATTATAATTAAACGTTTAGTGTCATATCGCGGGTTCGGGACGATGTATTTTTATTCCTTGAAGATAAATACACAATGTGGTTTGCATTGAATTATCCATTGTTAGGGAAAAGGGTCGAAAAAATATTCTAAAAAGGTTTTTTGAATTTTCCCAGTCTAATTTTGCACTTTCGGCAAAATTTCGGGCATATTCGTAATCAGCAGACAATTTCCGATGAAATAGACACTTTTGAAAGTTGAAAAACGAAAAAAAATATTTTTCAACTTTCCCGGCTACTTTTCCGGAAACGCGAAAATCACGATATTTTAAAAGGTCGCAGGGTGAGCTTCTTATTAGCTATGGAGGTTTATTTGGTGGGTTTGGAAAAGGTTTTTGCCTGACTTAAATAATCGCGTTGGAATCGTATCGACATCTCTTATAGTTTACCCGGAAAGTCCACTTGAAAAATCGCAAAAAAAGAGGCAAAGGGGTATGTATGGAAAAATTGGCAAAAATCGATGGTCCAACTTTGAAATTCTGCCAAA